>JAYJME010000041.1:0-62454 GCA_036873775.1 Costaria costata
CCAGGTTGGATACCAGTGCTTTCGACAATCCGCGCGACCTCAGCCGTCAGCTCTTTACGTAGGGCCGCAGCCGTTGCTTTACCGTCGATTATCGTAGCCATCAATTTCTGCCTCATTCGGTGTATAGAATTGTAGGTATTTTATAACAATAAACGATGGTGTATTGGGTGGTTGTGAGCGTCCCCCAATGCGACGAAATCGACCTGTATTGCAGAAGATCGCGCACAGGGTGGCGGGATAACGCTATTATTAGTTTTTTCTCAATGAGGATTGCCCGTGACGGCTTTTCTGCTCGACTACGGTTTGTTTTTCGCGAAGGTGGTGACTGTGCTTTTGGCTGCCCTCCTACTGATCGGTTTTATCTTCAGCAGGCGAGAGCTGCCCGATGATGAGGGACAGATTGAGGTGCGAAAACTCAATGATCAGCTAGATGATCTGCGCGACACTTTGCGTGAATCCATGCTCGACGACGACCAGCTAAAGCGAGAGGAAAAAGCGCTCAAAGCAAAGAAAAAGATTGAACGTAAGCAGCGCCGTAAAGAGGCCAAGCTGGCGCGTAAACGATTGGGTGGCAAACAGCCTGCTCCAGAGCAGCCTGAACGCAGCACTGTTTATGTGTTGAACTTTGATGGGGACATCCGAGCCTCAGCCAATGAAAACTTGCGCCGTGAAATCACCAGTGTGTTGGCAGTAGCGCGTCACGGCGACGAAGTGGTTATACGCCTCGAAAGCCCCGGTGGCATGGTGCACAGCTACGGTTTGGCATCGTCTCAACTGGACCGCATTATTCAGGCAAAGATTCCTCTTACTGCTTGTGTTGATAAGGTGGCTGCCAGTGGCGGTTATATGATGGCTTGTGTAGCCAATCGAATAGTTGCGGCGCCCTTTGCGATTTTGGGTTCTATTGGGGTGGTTGCCCAGTTACCCAACTTCCATCGTCTGCTAAAAAAGAACGACATCGACTTTGAGATGCTGACCGCCGGCGAGTACAAGCGCACGTTGACTATGCTCGGTGAAAACACCGATGAAGGTCGACAGAAGTTTGTAGAAGAATTGGAAGACACGCACACACTGTTCAAAGAATTTGTCAGTGAACATCGTCCGCAAGTGCAAATTGAAGAAGTTGCGACTGGTGAAACTTGGTACGGCAAGCGAGCATTGGGCGTTAAGTTGATCGACGAAATCAAAACGTCAGACGAGCTGTTACTAGAGCGTTGTAAAGATATGGATGTTTATGAAGTGCGTTACAGCGCGCGTAAAACACTACGTGAAAAACTGGGTTTTGGAGCTGCTGAAGTGTTGGACACTGTCGCTATGCGCTGGTGGGAACGCTTGCAGAGCTCACGCTATCTGCGTTAATAGTACTTTCTCCTATACGCAGCCACACCCTGTGGCTGACGCATGCTTAAATCTATAGGTTTGGCTCAGTATGGTTGATCAATCTCACGAGCAAGGTTCGCTGCATCAGAGTAATTCAGATGAAAGGCGGATGGCGCGGCTGTGGTTGTCCCGTTTGCTCAAACTGATGGGCTGGGCGATGTTACTGGGCTTTATATATTGGTGTTTGGCTGGCTTAGGCAGCGATCAGCAGACCAAAGTTAAGAGCTATCAACTTGACGTATCTGAAATCGAGGAAGGGCAATCCCATGCTTTTTCTATTGGCAAACAGCCTTTGATCTTGGTGCATCGAGATCAAGAGCAGCTGCAAAGCTTGTCGGAGACAGGATTGAATGACGCCAGCTCCTGGCAAAATAATGAGCCAGAAGGGGTCGATTCCATTCACCGAGGGGCTCAGCCTGAGTGGATAGTGCTTGAAGCATTGGGCACCGAGCTCAATTGCCCCATAGAGGTTCTTCCCGCTGGAGGTGAATTCCAACAACGACCTTGGCTGGGTGGTTTTGTTGATCGCTGTCGCGGCAATCGCTATGACTGGGCGGGACGGGTCTACGCTGAGCAAGGCGCAAAGCGAAATTTACGCATTATGCATTACACCTTGAGATCTGGTCCTAGTCTGGCGATTGAGTTGCGCTGAGTACGTGAAAACCTAGCACTGAATTTGTCTGTTTCTTTTTTTATTCCCTGTAATCAAAAATAACCAAATGCTGCCGAAACGTAGTATTCGGATATGTATTTTTTCAAAACAGGGAATTTATCGATGAAAAGAGCTTTACTTGCGCTGCCGTTGTTAGGAATTGCGGGCTGGGCTGGAGCCACCATGTATGCCGGCAACGAGGCCCAGTCAGCATATGATGAGCTACTTGAGCAACTGCGTGTGCAACATGGCTTACAAGTTGAGCCCATGGCGTATGAAAAGAACTTTCTCGGTAGTCAGGTTAAAACTATTGTCAACGGTCAATCTGGTGCCCTAAGCCAGGCGAAAGACCTACCAGAGCCCTTCAAGTCACTGTCTGGTCGTTTTGTGCTCAATCATGAAATTAAACATGGGCCAGTGGTTTTATCTAACGGGCTAAAAGCACTAGCCGGACAGATAAAGACGACTCTGGATATGGAGTCTCTCGATCCAGAGTTTGCAAAAAGCTGGAAGCAGGCTTGTGCTTGTGAAGATCCTCTAGTGCTCGAATCAGAAATCTCTATTCAAGGATCTTATTCCCACGTCTTTGATATGCACTCTTTCGATTGGCGAAGTGCTGACAGACACATCAGCTTTGATGGCATCCACTCTGAAAGCTCTGTAGATGCAGATAAACTGGCGCTATCCAGCGGGCAGATCGGCAAACTAGCTGTCAGCGGCACTGACGGTGATTATCTTCAAGTCGATGCAGGCAGTTGGCAGATGAATGGGCGTGAGTACGTTAAAAATATATTGGTGGGCGAGGGTGCTGTATTACTGCCAAGTGTGAATTTTGCAATGGAAGGCAAGAAATTACAGCTGTCCAATTTAAGGTTAGACGTGAAAACTGCGGTAGAGAAAGGCGCGATAAACAGCTACTTTGACTTTAGCGTGGCCAATCTTGATGCCCCCGATGTACAACTTGAAGATACTCACTTTGTTGCCTCTGTGTCAGGGCTAGATGTCGAAACGCTTGCGGATATGTCTACTGTTCTGTCAGAGCTAGATCTGAGTAGTGAAGGTTCAGAAATAGCTCTGTTAACGTTCTACCGTGATTTGATTGTTCCTGGAGCGGGAATTAGTTACGGATTCCGTAGCAAACATGCAGATGGCGGAGAGCTAGATGCCTCACTCGCAATTGCTTATAACCCAGCGAATGGGGTTAGCTTTGATGATATGCACACCCTTGGGGATTTGTTTCATGCTATGAAGGCGGATCTTTCGGTGTCATTCGACGAAGCTATGTTGTCTCTATTGCCTCCAGACATGGCTCAGAACCCAATGTTGCCATCTGTGTTTAGTAAAACAGGCGATGAATATTCTTTAAATGCCAACTTAGCGCAAGGGCTGGCAGAGCTAAATGGTGAGCCTGTTCCTGTGGATATGATGTTTGCGCCGCAATTATCTACGCCATTACCGACCATTGAAGAAATGGCGTTGACGATGCAGGCTGTTCAGTAAGCACCAAATTTGCTCGACTCTGAAGAAACAACGCTCCGGCTACTTTGTCGGAGCGTTTTTGATTTGCTGGCTGCTATGATTTCTGGAATCACCCGCACTCACAAAAGCGCATCACTTAAAGGTAGATACCACATGATTCACGTTGTCGCCCATATCACCACCAAGCCAGGCCAAAGAGCCGCAGTACTCGAATTATTTCGCGCCAATATGCCCGCTGTACACGCTGAAGAAGGGTGCATTGAGTACCAACCAGTTGTTGATGCTGATGGATTTTCCGGACTTGCTTCTTCATTGGGCGAAGACGGGTTTATGGTGATTGAGAAGTGGGCGAGTGACGCTGCACTTAAGGCGCATGCCGCTGCGCCACACATGGCCAGCTACGGTGCCAAAAGCAAAGAGATGATCGCTGACCGCGCGATCTACGTATTGGCTTCTGACGAATAGCCCTCCACGGGTGGATTCTCTTTCACCCGTCATTAGGTTTTCAGCGGGTATCACAGTGAATACTAGTGTCTGAGCCACTCTGCTTGGCGCTATGAACTAAGCTCTAGTCACGCCTATTCTCGAGTGATTGGCTGCTGCCATGTTGAATTACATCTTGCGCCGTGTCGCGCTGATGGTCCCAACCTTGTTTGGGATCATGTTGATCAATTTTGCCATTATTCAGTTTGCCCCTGGTGGCCCGGTGGAACAGGTGTTGGCCGAGTTGCAGGGCCAAACGGCGAGTGCAACTTCGCGCTTTAGTGGCGGGGGTGGTGATGGATCTTCCGCGGGGGCTGCTCAGGGCAACAAGTACCGTGGTTCACAGGGACTACGGCCAGATATTATCGCCGAAATAGAAGCTCAGTTTGGCTTTGACAAACCTGCCCACGAACGCTTCTTCAGTATGATTAGCAGCTATCTGCGTTTTGACTTTGGTGACAGCTACTTTCGCGATGCCAGCGTGATCGATCTGATTCGCGAGAAGCTACCCGTTTCGATAACGCTCGGTCTCTGGACTACTTTGCTGGTCTATCTGATATCAATTCCACTGGGTGTGCACAAAGCTGTTCGCGACGGTGGCCGCTTTGATACTTGGACATCAATGGTTGTTGTGGTGGGCAATGCCATTCCCGGTTTTCTCTTTGCGATCTTGCTGATTGTTTTATTTGCGGGTGGGCGTTATTGGGATGTATTTCCCTTGCGTGGCTTATCCTCCGACAACTTCGATCAGCTATCGGATTGGGGAAAGATTAAAGACTACTTTTGGCATATTTGTCTGCCGGTGCTTTCGATGGTTATCGGTGGTTTTGCCAGCTTGACGATGTTGACCAAAAACTCCTTCCTCGATCAAATTCGCATGCAGTACGTAGAGACAGCACGGGCTAAAGGCTTGAGTGAGCGACAAGTGTTGTACGGACACGTATTTCGCAATGCGATGCTGATTGTAATCGCGGGTTTCCCGAGTGCCTTTATTGGCATTCTTTTCACTGGCTCGCTGCTCATTGAAGTTATTTTCAGCCTCGATGGATTAGGGCTTTTGGGTTTTGAAGCTGCGATAAATCGAGATTACCCTGTTGTGTTTGCCACGCTTTATATATTCACTCTGGTCGGGTTGGTGCTGCAATTATTGGGGGACATCATGTATCAACTGATTGACCCTCGCATTGACTTTGAGTCGCGGGAGGTTTGATCGTGTTTCTCTCCCCGCTGAACCAGCGACGCTGGCAAGTATTTAAATCTCACAAGCGTGGATATCGTTCTTGGTGGATTTTCCTAATACTATTTTTTATCAGCCTTGGCGCTGAGTTAATCGCGAATGAAAAGCCGCTGTTGCTGAGTTATAAAGGCGAGTATTACGTGCCCGCTTGGAAGGTTTATACAGAGACGACCTTTGGCGGCGAGTTCGAATCTGAGGCCGACTACCGAGATCCATTTGTTGCGGAACTGATCGCGGCAGATGGATGGATGATTTTTCCACCTATACCTTTCAGTTATAAAACGATTGACTACGAAGCTACTGATCCGCCTCCAGCAGCACCGGACGCTCGTCACTGGTTGGGCACTGACGATCAGAATCGAGACGTATTGGCGCGGGCCATATACGGTTTCCGCATCTCTGTACTTTTTGGATTAGCTCTGACCATTGCCAGTACCTTAATTGGCGTTTCGGCAGGGGCTGTGCAGGGCTATTTTGGTGGCCGAGTGGACCTACTCGGGCAGCGCTTTGTCGAGGTTTGGCAGGGCCTGCCGGTGTTATATGTTTTGATAATTCTCGCCACAGTGATTGAGCCAGGGTTTTGGTCTTTGCTGACGATCATGGTGTTTGTGCAGTGGACAGCGTTGGTCGGGGTGGTGCGAGCCGAGTTTTTGCGAGTTCGCAACTTCGATTACATCAAAGCTGCACGGGCACTTGGTGTGTCTGATGGCCAGATCATGTGGCGGCATGTACTGCCGAATGCGATGGTCGCTACCTTGACGTTTTTGCCTTTTATTCTTAGTGGATCGGTAGCCACGCTAACCAGCTTAGATTTTTTGGGCTTTGGTTTACCACCTGGTTCTCCATCGTTGGGTGAGTTGTTGCAGCAAGGTAAGAATAACGTACAGGCACCGTGGTTAGGGTTGACTGGATTTTTTGTGATCTCGTTGATGTTAAGCCTTTTGGTTTTTGTAGGAGAAGCGGTACGCGATGCGTTCGATCCACGCAAAACATTTGGGCAGGGGGCGTGATGTTGGCGTTTTGTAGGTTCGACTTTAGTCGCACAAGATCATCACCGTCGCAGATGATGAGTTCAGTTTGGGAAAAACCAATAGTCGAAATGGCTTTCAAACGACTAGCTATACCAATCGCAGATCGCTTCGAGGCCAATCAATGAGCTCGCCTATTGTTGAAGTACAAGACTTGCGTGTTGCCTTTAGCAGTGGAGGCACGCTCTCTGAGGTAGTGCGTGGGGTCAGTTTTGACATATCAGCTGGTGAAACACTCGCGCTAGTCGGCGAGAGTGGTTCGGGCAAGTCGGTGACAGCAAGGTCCATTATGCGACTGTTACCGTACCCTGCGGCATCGCACCCCGGCGGCCAAATACAATTTAAAGGCGAGCAGATACTCGCGGCGACAGAAAGCCGCATGCGCCAGCTGCGCGGCGAAGGCATTGGGATGATCTTCCAAGAGCCAATGACGTCGCTCAATCCGCTGCATAGTATTGAGCGCCAAATTGGTGAAGTGCTGAAAGTGCACAAAGGCGTCAGTGGTGCTCCGGCAAAGGCGAGAGTACTTGAGCTGCTTAATCTTGTGGGTATTCGTGATGCAGAATCGCGTCTAGGCAGCTACCCGCATGAGTTGTCTGGCGGACAGCGCCAGCGGGTGATGATCGCCATGGCACTGGCTAACGAGCCAGAGTTGTTGATCGCTGACGAGCCCACCACGGCATTGGATGTCACTGTAGAAGTGCAGATCCTCGATTTGTTGTTGGAACTCCAGCAGCGTATGGGCATGGCTCTGTTGTTGATCACTCACGATTTAGGTGTGGTGCGCCGTATGGCTGATAGCGTGTGCGTTATGCGCCAAGGAGAAATTGTCGAATCGGGTAGCTGCGAACAGATTTTTGCTAATCCACAACACGAATACACACGCCATTTATTAGATTCCGAACCAGAGGGCTTACCCACTCCATTAGCCACTGCAGCGCCACTGCAACTGGACGTACAAAATCTACGTGTTCACTTTCCCATAAAAGGTGGTTTGTTTAAACGCACAGTGGCAGTTGTTAAGGCGGTTGACGGAGCCAGTTTTCAACTGCGACAAGGTGAGACACTCGGCGTTGTAGGAGAGAGCGGTTCTGGCAAGAGCACACTTGCGCAGGCTGTGCTTCGGTTGCTGAGTAGCGAGGGCTCAATCAGCTGGCAAGGCAGTGATATACAAGGCTGGAAACAAAAGAAACTACGCCCTTTACGCGCCGATATGCAGTTGGTTTTCCAAGATCCCTTTGGTTCTCTTAGCCCCAGACTGACTGTGGAGCAACTGGTGGGTGAGGGCCTAGGTGTTCATCAGCCTGAGCTGAGTGATGACGAAGTCAAAGCGAAAGTAACACGCGCACTCGAAGACGTTGAAATGGACCCTGAAGTGCGTGATCGCTACCCGCATGAGTTCTCAGGTGGCCAACGTCAACGCATAGCAATCGCACGAGCCATCGTGCTGGAGCCCAAACTGATTGTATTGGACGAACCAACCTCGGCGCTCGATCGATCCATTCAAGCACAAGTATTGGCGTTATTACTTAAGCTGCAGCGTGATCGTGGTATCAGTTATGTTTTCATCAGCCACGATTTGAAAGTAGTGCGAGCAATCAGCCATAAATTGATGGTGATGCGAGCTGGAGAAGTGGTTGAGCAAGGCGATGCGGAACAAATTTTTGCACAGCCGAAAAGTGCCTATACGATGCGACTGATGCAGGCGGCCTTTGAGCGGCAGAGCAGCGAGCACATCAACCTCTAATTCGGTTCTGAGGGTGCTAAATACGACAGCATTAGTAGCTTGCCGTTTTCTACTTCTGCCTATCGCTTGTATGATGAGCTTTAAGTTATTAGTTGCGAAATTCACCCATGCCTAACAAACCCAGAATCACAGGTGTCAGTACAGTTGCCACTTCACGCCTGTTTGAAATACAAGCAGTGGATTTATTGTTTCACAACGGTGCAACAGCTCAGTATGAAAGAGTTTGTACTCAGTTAGCCGGTGCCGTTTGTGTGGCGGCCATCGACAACAACGAGGTGCTATTGATACGAGAGTACCAAGTGGGTACTGATCGTTACGAGCTGGTGCTTCCCAAAGGAGCGATAGATCCTGGGGAAGAGGTTTTGACTGCAGCCAACCGCGAGTTGATGGAAGAAGTGGGCTACGGCGCTAAAACCTTACAGCTGATGAAAGTCATGGCTGTAGCCCCTGGGTATTTTAATCACCGTACACACTTGGTGTTGGGAACTGATCTATTTGAAGAAAGTGCAGAAGGTGACGAACCTGAGCCTTTGGAATTAGTGCGTTGGTCGATGGACGAGCTGCCGGCATTATTTGCTCGTGAAGACTTCAGCGAAGCGCGGAGTATGGCTGCGTTAGTGTTGGCGCAGCAGTGGTTATCAAGCGATTGAGCTGAGCTATTGTGTCGGGATACTGGCGTTTCCTAGGTATTGGGCTAAATTCTATGGGGGTATGTTCCCTTTTTCCGACACTCACATCATGAAGCTGATTCGGCTGGTTTTGTTTATTTCGCTAAGCGCGGTGCTTGTCGCCTGCGGCAACGGCATCACTGATACCGTCAGTAATGGCGATAGCCTAAGCAGCGACGATAATGGTGCGGGCGAATCTGGTGGAGCTTTACCCGAAGGCGATGGTGCGTATGTCGCGTTTGAGAGCTTAGACTTCAGCTACGCCGACAATTCGGTGGTTAATCTTTTGTTCCGCGCCAGAGATCAGCGCGGCGAACCACTAGACACGTTATTTCTCTCGGACTTGCAGATTCTTGAAGACGGCGCTGGTGTATCGGCAGACGAGTCTTTACAGGCGCTTCTTCCTGAAGATTCATTGCCCTATGTGCTGCAGACAGCCATCGTGATGGACATCAGTGCCAGTATCGACGCGCAGGAATTAGCGCAGATGATCACTGCGGTACGCGGTTTGATTGCTAATAGTGGCACTAGCAACGGACTGCTATCACGGCAGCGAGTGGCTCTTTATACCTTTGATAGCTCCATCCGTCGGGTGGTCAGCTTCACCGATGACGAAGCGGTGCTAAATTTAGCGCTGGACTCTGTTCGAACCTCCGGCACCTTGTCCACCGATCTCTACGGTGCTGTTCAGTACGTGGCCAACGATATTAATAACCGCTATAGCGTCAACGAAATTGTCGAAGGCGCCATTATTGTAGTGACTGATGGCCGAGATACAGCTAATCGAGTCAGCCAAGCGCAAACACTGGCAGCAATCGAAGACGTTGCGGTTTTCACTGTAGGGGTTGGCCAAGATGTGGATGCTAGTGCACTGGCTTCAATAGGTAATGAAGGTTCTGAGAGTGCAGCTAGCTACGATGCATTGTTTCAGGCCTTGCAAGCGATTCAGCTAAGGCTAGAGCGCTGGCTCGGTAGTCTTTACAACCTCAACTATGCCTCGCCAAAGCGTCGCGCGGAAGGGGGTATCTCAAACAGTGACCATGAGTTTCAATTGCGCGTCGTCAACAACTCCAATAACAATGCTGCTACAGGCAAACTGACGCACACCTTCAACGCCTATAATTTTAGCGAAGTGCGCGCGACCGTCAGCATCTCTGGACCGCGCTCTATCAATGTTGGGCAAACGGAAAGCTACATCGCGGAAACTCGGTGGAGCGGACAGAACCTCAGTATCTATAGTTGGAGCGTAAGTGGTGAGGGGTGTGTGTTGAAAGCGAGTGCTGGGGCAACTGCGAGAGTCAATGCAGTTCAGGCAGGTAGTTGCCAGCTCCTAGCCGTCGATACTGCTCACAGTACGTCGACAACTTTGTTGATTGATGCTGAGAATGTGCGCCTAGACCCGTGATCAATCGGTATTAACCAATCAGACTTGCTCAGCTCTAGATAGTTGGCGGCGTGTCTTTTGCGGGGCGTCTACCGATGTTGCTAATAGCTTCTTTGACCCGTGATTTTGCAGTGAGTGGCACGATGAACAATGTCACGATAACTCCCACCTTAAGCATAAAGTAGATGCCGGAAGTGAACGCTTTCTCAGCTTCGTCTCTAGCGTCCTCTGGAACTTGAGCGTCAAAAAAAGAATAAAACCAAGCGCCTATATTTGTGGTGGTTAGCCAAGTGTGAAGCTCTGTTTCGAAACGAGCATTGAAACGATAGAGCCCATAGCCAATAAGTAAGCACAAAATTGTGCCGTAAAAATACGAAGCTTTACGTGGGAAGTAAAAAGTGAATGCGTAGAGAACCAGCAGAACTAGGGGGTAGTCTGCAAAGTTGCTCAAGGCGAGTTCAATTAAACGTTCCATAAATTTTTATGCTTGCGCTCAAATAAAGTACTGCTTTTGTCGATTGACACTTGCTTGTGTTCAAGATCGAACTCGACAGAAATTTCTGGAGTAGGAAAAACTCCTCTGATGACACTCCATGCAAGGCAAATGCCTGCGATCAACATATGAGTTGATTTGTGCACTATTGATAGAAATGTATTATTCAATTACAACTTAGGGTGGCTTTTTTGTGGTGCCTCTCTTGATCTTGGGCTCAAAGTGATAGTTATAGAAAATCCCCCCTTTATGTTGCTGAGTTCTTGTTCAATAAAATGGCGGAAAATCAGCTTGGAACAAGGTTATCTATGAGCGCTCTTTTGTTGGAACAAACATATGCGCAGCTCTATGGAGGCACTGTGCAAGTTGCCTCTTTGTCTATATCTGATCCTGTCGTAAGCGCCACAGAATTAGAGTTGCATGCACTTGGACAAGCGGTCCCGAATCGAATAGCGGAATTTGCAGCCGGTCGCACGGCTGCTCGAAAGGCTCTAAGTCGAATTCAATTCCCAGCTAGGGATATTCTTATCGGCGAACATCGACAACCTTTGCCACCTGCTGGAGCTCTTGTCAGTATTAGTCATGATAATTGTGACGCTGTTGCGGCGGCGGCTTCTGAACTGCATTGGCTAGGGTTGGGCATAGATATCTGCGACGCAGATTCGCTCGAAGAGAATTTGATTCTCAGCATCTGCCGGGGTCAAGACCTGCTTGATTTGGCAGCAGGTGAAACCATTGGTCAGCGGGCTAAATTGGTATTTTGTCTCAAAGAGGCGCTGTTTAAAGCTATTTTCCCGCAGGTGGAGTCGTGGATGGATTTCTCCCAATCCGAGCTTGCTATCGACCACCGTAAAGGTAGTTACGAGGCGCAAATATTTTCTGAAGACGGTTCTGAACTTCTGTTGGATGGGTACTGGTTTGGCCGCTTCGCTAAAGTAGGGCAGCGATGGGTTGCGGCAGCTGGGGTTCGGAAAAGCGACTGAGCTAAGCACTTAGATGTGTTTTAAGCTGAGTTTGACTTTTCTGGGTACAAAAAAAAAGCAGCGATGCTTATGGCATCGCTGCTTTCCCTGTGTCTTTATTCTAGTCAGTTAAACCGACTAAATTAGACAGCCACAACGTTGGTTGCGCAGGGTCCTTTCTGGCCTTCACCTTCGACGTATTCAACTTCTTGACCGTCGTTTAAGGTTGCGAAGCCGCCGCCATTCTTGATTTCTGAATGGTGGACAAAGAGGTCTTTACCGCCATCTTCTGGAGCGATGAAACCAAAGCCTTTGTCGGCGTTGAACCACTTGACTGTACCTTTACTCATTTTTTACTAAACTCTTTTTTGTGTTTTCGCAGTTATCTGCGGGGACTAGTGTATGCGTAATTTTAGGAAACAACAGCAATATTTTCAAAAATAATTGTCAATTTAATGCCGGTCATGAAAAAAAAGCGTGATTTCAGAGAGAAATCACGCAAGCTCAACTGAAAATAAAGTCGAGTGATTGATCAAGACTAACTACAACAGGTTATTGCGGGATTAAACATAAGTATTTGATAATTAATAAATATTCGTCTGGATTTTTAATTTCATTTAGATTAGTGCGAGTTGCCTCTCGTCACTAGGTACTTTGAAACTCTGCGCATTTAAAGCCATATGCCTTTCGTCGGCTTGCAAGCCATATTTCCTACAAGCGTGATTAAATCTTTGGTGAATTAAGGCAGCACGAGGGCCACTTCCACGCATGCGATGAGCAAAACGACTATCGTTTAGTGTTCTTTTGTTGCTTCCTGGTGCTACGTGGTGGCCGCGGCAATCTGAAATCGCATTCAGAATTCGATTGGCACGCAATGGGTAATGTTGCTTTAACCAATCGGTAAAAAGCTGCTGCACCTCTAGTGGCAAGCGAAGCAATAGATAGTTAGCACTACTAGCACCAGCATTAGCAGCCTCACGCACAATAGCTTCTAATACGTTCTCATTGAGACCGGGGATCACTGGGGCCAACGATAAGCGAGTCGGAATGCCGGCTTTGCTAAGTGTTTCCAAGGTACGAAGCCTGCGTTTGGGAGATGCGGCTCTGGGTTCTAATTGACTAGACAGTTTTGGGTCTAGGGATGTCAGGCTGACGCTCACCGAAACAAGGTTTTCACTGGCGAGATCCTGCAGAAGATCAAGATCACGTTCGATCAGCGCTGATTTAGTGATCAACATCACTGGGTGCCGTGTCTCTACCATTACCTTGAGTAGTTGCCGAGTTATCTTGAGTTCGCGTTCTAAAGGTTGATATGCATCAGTGTTGACTCCCAACGCGATAGGCGCACAGCGATAACTTGGCCGTTTTAACTCTTGCCGCAGCAATGCTGCGGCGTCCTCTTTCGCGTAGAGTCGCGATTCGAAATCCAAACCAGCAGAGTGACCAAGGTAGGTGTGGCTAGGGCGGGCGTAGCAATAAACACAGCCGTGCTCGCACCCTCTGTAAGGATTGATTGATCGGTCAAAAGGAATATCAGGTGACGTATTGCGAGTGATGATTGTTTTTGCACGATCAGGCAACCATTCGGTACGCAGTTTTGCTTCGCTCTGGGGCTCCCAGCCATCGTTGCACGCAACACTTTGGTAGGGTTCAAAGCGACCAGTTGTATTGCTAGTGGCTCCACGGCCTCTGTGGATTTTATTACTTTCTAGTAGTTCTAACATTTCAATCACCTCAAATGCTGTATGATTAAACAGTAGTTAATAGGTGGTTGCATGTCCAGTATTAATTTGGCTGTAGCTCAAATTAATAATGCTTTGATTTTTGTTTTAGGTGTGCGCGGGTAATGAGCTTTGTGTTGTTCATGTTTCATAATTGCATCACGCGAGTTTGGCTCCAGCTGTGAGTGCAACAGCTAGTGCTTTTGTGATCCAGTACTTGGGCACTTGTCGGAAAGGACAATAAAAGTGTGATCTGAATCACAAACTAAACCTTCGTCGTTGGTTACCTTCGGGTCAACTTCAAAGGGCGACTCAGGCCCGCGACTATCCGGTACAAAAAAATGCAAGACAGTAAAAACACACTATTGATGAAATGTTTTCAGGGCGTTGCTATTGCGGGGCTGCTGTCAATGGGGCAATCTGCGTCGGCTGGCAATATTACCGTTAGGGTTGTGGATGCTCAGACCTTAGAGCCCGTCAGCGGAGTGGCTGTGTGCCTAGGTTCCAAAAACCAGCCTCAAGCTTTTGGTGCAATGCGCACCGATGCTGCAGGCGAAGTCATGTACGGAAGCGCTCCGAGCCGTAACTTTATATTGAGCGTCGCGGGCAATGACTCTGGAAGCTATGCACGCGAGCAAACTCCGAGAAACTTTGACATCGTCTACTATGTCGCCTTGGATAAACAACAGTTCTCTACAAACTGTTTGGCATCAGTAAAGCACGATGAGGGATTTGGAAAGTCGGCACTTGATTTGTTATCAGTCGATGTTAAATCTCATAGCCATCACGCAGGTACTGTAGATATCGCTACTCGCGTATCTGGTGTAGAGCCAACGCACATTCGTGTTAGCACAACTGCTGACTTTAAAGGTTCGAGTTGGAAGGCCTACCGCCAAGTTACACGTCACGACGTAGATCGTGTAGCTGCAAAAGATCTCTTCGTGCAGGTTAAGCGCTTAGTTGATAAAGATGGCAATACTGTTGAAGCCGTATCGACGACAAGAGTTGGCGACCTGCATTGGGACTAAGTTTTTAGATCAACTGCTTAGCTGACCATACCCGCAGAGCTCTGAGCCTGCGGGTTTTTTATTTTTAGCAAATTTAAACAGTGCTCTTGTTCGTTAAGACTTTGGTTTTATCGAATCAACTTCATCCAGTGACAAAGTGCGGGCGCGTTCTTCAAGTAGTACAGGAATTTGATCTTCGACAGGGAAGGCAAGGCCACTCCTGGCACACCACAGCTCTTCACCCACTTCTACTAGTGTTCCGTTCGAAACCGGACAGGCTAATATCACTAAAAGTTTTCTATCTATCATGTGCTATAAATCCGCGTTCGGCAGTGGTTGAGTAAAAGTAGTGTGCCCGAGCCTAAGCCAGCGCTATTGATCGCTGTGTCATTAACGCAGTGCTTATCTTTTTAGCCTCAGAATAACCGCTTATTGTGTTACCGTTGGCGTTTTCAATCAAGCACCTATGCGATGTTGTTCGTTCGATATTTATTGCTCTTATTTGTCGCCATATCTTCACCCTTGCAGGCGGCCTTGCAGGTTTCTGTGGGGATCGAGCCCATGCGCTATTTAATTGAGCAGATCGGTGGTGAACGCGTCATCGTGAGCACCTTACTGAGTAATGGTAACCCCCATGCCTTGGACCCTACACCAAAACAGCTCTTGGCATTGAAGGGTGCAGATGTTTATTTTGGAGTAGGGTTACCTTTCGAGCGTGGGCTTGGTGAGCGCTTGGGCGGCAGTGACAAATTGTTGTGGCTTGATAAAATTGAAGTCGACCACAATGAAGCGAACGAGCATTCGCAAGATGAGAAAAAGCATAGCGATGAAGAGCATCACGATCACTCGCTGATAGACGGCAAGGACCCGCATCGATGGACAGGGCCTAGTGAGATGTTGCGCATGGGCGTTGTAGCTAGTGAAGCTTTGCGGCAACTCGACCCGACAGGAAGTGCATATTATGAACAGCGATTACACGCATTTACGGAACGTGTTGAAGCATTGCGGCAGAGTATTGCTGAGAAACTGAAAACCAGTGCATCGACGATCGTAGCTGATCACCCATCTTGGGGTTGGTTTTGTCAGGAATTTAATCTTGTGCAGCTGTCTGTAGAACACGAAGGCAAGTTACCTTCCATTAGACGGATGAGTGTACTGAAAAAAACCTCTAGAGAAAGTGGTGCTCGTTACGTGGTTAGCCAGCACGGGGGTTCTCAGGCGCAGACATTGGCCTCGCTCTTGGGGCTGAAATTATTGGTGATTAACCCACTGAGTTATGACTGGGAAACCAATTTGTCAACGCTTGCCGAAGGTCTTGCAGCACCATGAGTCAAACACCCGCCATAGAATTACACAACGTCAGCGTGATACGCGATGGACGTGCACTTCTCGATAACGTGAGTCTCAGCTTAGCGCCAGGCGAGTTCACTGCCGTAATCGGCCCCAACGGTGGTGGCAAATCGACATTACTGAAGGTCATGCTTGGGCTGCTCGATGCAGACGAAGGCGACGTGCATATGTTGGGGAAAAAACCTAACAAGGTGCGCACACGAGTGGGTTATGTGCCTCAACAGATTCTCAATCAGCCTGGGTTTCCTATTCGCGTCAGTGAAGTGGTGGCGATGGGTTTGCCAGTAGCTCGAAGCCGTGGATTCTCTATCCGAGAACGTCAAGCCGACCGCATTAACGCAGTACTTGAAGAAGTAGGCATTGCTGATTTAGCTGAACGCTCTTTCCAAGCACTGTCAGGTGGACAGCGTCAGCGGGTGTACATCGCACGTGCGCTTATCGGAGAGCCAGAGATATTACTTTTCGACGAGCCTACTGCCAACATCGATCCTGATGGCACTTATTGCTTTCATGAGTTGCTTGAACGCTTGCACAAGCGCATGACAATGGTGATGGTTAGCCACGATTTCAGCGTCACGGCGCCAATGGTCGACAGCGTGGCATGTGTCAACAGTCGCCTCATCTACAACGCCGATTCGCAGCTGAGCAGAGAGATGCTCGCATTGATTTACGGTGTTCACACAGACGCCTGCCCGATGGGTTGTTACTTGAGCGATTTGTCTAACCTTGTGATCGAGCATCAGCACCATGTGGATCACTGAATTAATATTTGAACCCTTTATGCAGCAGGCGTTAGTGGCAGCCCTGTTGGTGGGTTATCTGTGCGGATTGATCGGTACGCTAGTGGTTGTAAAGCGCATCAGTTTTGTAGCTGGAGGCATCGCCCATGCCGCCTACGGTGGGGTGGGGCTGGCGCGTTATTTTGTCTTGCCGGTACTACCGACAACTGCTGCCTACAGCATAGCTATGGCGCTTCTTATGGGTTGGGCTACACGGCAGTCGAGGCATCGTACCGAGGCAGTCGTTGGGGTTATATGGGCTGGCGGCATGTCACTAGGCGTGGTGCTGATGCAGTACAGCCCAGGTTATCAAGGTGATTTGGGCGTCTGGCTTTTTGGCTCGATGTTGCTGATTCAACCCAATGACCTGTTTTGGCTGGCAGCTTTGGCGCTTTTGGTTAGCGTGTTATTTTATTGGTTCTACCCCCTGCTAGTTGCGGTAGCTTTTGAAGAGGAATACGCGCGAGCGCGCGGTGTTGCCACCGATATTTTCTACCCTGTGCTCTATGTTTTGATTGCCTTGACGGTGGTATTGGCCGTGCGGGTTGTCGGCTTATTGCTGGTGATCGCACTGATGACTATCCCTCCGCTTTTGGTTGAAGCACGATCGAACTCGCTTGCTGGCATGGTGGGTCGCTCGGTATGTATTTCCATGCTGTTGTGCCTGATAGGGATTGTCTTGGCGGTGGTATTAGACTGGCCTCCAGGGCCAGCAATAGTACTGCCTGCATGCGCTTTATATGTTTTAGAAAGGCTTTTGCCCAAGCGCTAAATCTGCAATTCCGTCTCAGCAGTAATGTATGTGATACTTGGAATGTGATTAATTCACCCTTATCTTCATTAAAGTTTGATCTGGAAAGGATGCAATGCCCAAGACTCTTAAATCGTTTATCGGGTTAATATTACTGCTGTTCACAGTCGGTAGTGTTTCCTGTCAAGCACTGTTAACTCTTCCCGGAGCTGTCGGATGAGCCTCGCCAAACGATACGGCGGTAAAGCGCGTGGTGGTCATCCCAACAGCCGCGGCCTGCTGCTTTACTTTTTGCCTCTACCTCTGCTGCTAGCCGCTTTGCTGCGGTTGTCTGGTGGTCATTGGATGTTGGCGCTAATGTTGGGATTAGCTTTCGCCGTTTGTATCTTGGCTGCTAACCTTTCTCGTCGCGGCATGCTGATCGAATCGCAAGCTTTGCGTCGTAAATTGGTCAGACGCAGTAGTACCGTGCCCTATAAAGCACTGGCCGCAATTGTATTGGGTGCAGGGGTTGCTCTTGCCGCTTGGGCTGGAACTCCCAATGGTCTCATTACATCTGTTATTTACGGTGGCTTTGCTTCTCTCGGTTACTACTTGCGTTATGGCTTTGATCCAGCGCGCAGCGCACCTGAAATCTCTGCGGTAGGTGTCACTGCTGAAGAAGTACTAGATGTGCTTGAAGAGGCTGAAACTCGGATTAATGCGATAGAGACTTCGGCGCGTCAAATTAAACAACCTGAATTGCGTCAGCGTCTTCGCCGTATCGTTGCATCCGTGCGCGAACTGCTAGATATCATTGAAGATCAGCCTTCCGATCTGCGCCGTGCGCGAAAATTTTTGAAGGTATATTTAGACGGGGCCCAGCAAGTGGTAGCTGGTTACGCCCGCACGCATCGCCTTGGTGACGACGCAGCGCTGGAAGATAACTTCCGCCGTGTGCTCGACACCATTGAAACGGTGGTTGAAGAGCAACGCGTCAAATTGATGGAACATAACCACGACGACCTCGACGTGAAAATTGAAGTGCTGCAGATGCAGCTCGAAAGAGAAGGCGTGGCTTAGAAGTAAGCGACATGCCGAAGCCATAGAGATGCGCTCTGTGGTTCTAGTCAATGGAGAAAAATATGAGCGAAACCACCATGCAAAGCGAACAATCAATTGTCGGTCACACCTTGATGGTTTTGGCTGATGAGCCAGTCACCTTAGCGACGGCCAGTGAAGAACAGCGAGTCAAGATTGAAGAGCTGCAGACTCAGCTCGACATGGATGACAGCAATGATATTTTGTTCTTTGGCAGCAAGGCCCAAGAGCAGTTGACCACTATCTCCGACAGCATGCTTGAAGGTGTCAAAAACAAAGAGCTCGGAACTGCAGGCGACTCGCTCAATGAAATGGTTGGCGTACTGCGCGGCTTTGATGTGGCAGGTCTTGATCCAAATGAAAAACCGGGATTGTTGGCGCGTCTAATTAGTTGGATTACCGGACGAGCTGCACCCGTGGCTCAATTTATTCAACAGTATGAAGAAGTGCGACCGCAAATTGATGCGGTCACTGACAAGCTGGAATCTCACAAGACAACATTGCTTCGCGATATTGTCTCGCTGGACAAACTCTACGACGCTAATCTGGATTACTTTAACAACTTAGAACTTTACATCGCTGCAGGCGAATCCAAGTTGGAAGAGTGCGATAAAACGTTGATCCCGGCACTGGTTGTTGAGGCTGAGGGCGACGATATGCTCAAAGCGCAAGCTTTGCGTGATATGCGTGCCCGACGTGACGACTTGGAGCGCCGAGTGCATGACTTGCGTTTGACTCGTCAAGTGGCGATGCAAGCATTGCCTAGCATCCGCATGGTGCAAGAGAACGACAAAGGTCTCATCACTAAAATCAACACGACATTGGTTAACACGGTGCCGTTGTGGCGCAATCAGTTGGCGCAGGCGGTCAGTATTTATCGCTCACAGAAAGTTGCTACTGATGTCAAAGCCGCTACCGATTTGACCAACGAGTTGTTAGAAAAGAATTCCGAGAACTTGCGCACTGCTAATCGTCAGGTACGTGAAGAGATGGAGCGTGGTGTGTTTGATATGGAGTCAGTCAAAAAAGCACATGCAAATTTACTTGCTAGCATCGAAGAAGGCCTTGTCATCGCCGATGAAGGAAAACGACGTCGCGCTGAGGCAGAGACAGAACTTCATCGTTTAGAAGGTGAACTGCGTGAGTCTCTGAAAGCTGCCAGTGCACACGGCACAGAAGCGGCTGCCGCGCCTTCAACGAGCGCCTGACCATGGGACTATTTGATCGGCTCTTTGGCGAATTTGTCGACGTCATTGAATGGACCGACGATAGCTCCGACACTCTGGTGTATAGATTTCCGCGCCAGGGTAACTCCATAAAGTACGGTGCTAAGTTGACTGTTCGTGAAGGGCAGGTTGCTGTGTTCGTCAATGAGGGGCAGGTAGCTGATCTGCTGGAGCCTGGCATGTATGAGTTGGAGACAAATAACTTACCACTGTTGTCTTCAATACAGGCATGGCCGCACGCTTTCAATAGCCCCTTCAAGGCAGAAGTATATTTTTGCAGCACTCGGCGCTTTACAGATCTAAAATGGGGTACACGAAACCCTCTGATGATTCGTGATCCAGAGTTCGCTATGGTGCGTTTGCGTGCCTTTGGCAGCTATGTGATGCGCATCAAAGACGGTGAGCGTTTTTTGCGCGAGATCGTTGGCACGGACGGGCTTTTTTCTGTCGATGAAATCAGTGAGCAATTGCGCAATCTGATCGCGTCACGTTTTGCCGCTGTTGTTGCAGAGGCACAAATTCCGGTACTCGACCTAGCTGCAAATTACGACAAGCTCAGCGATTTTATCACCGCTCAAATTGCGCCTGAATTTGCTGATTATGGCCTCGAAATCACCAAACTGTTGGTAGAGAATATTTCACTGCCCTCAGAGGTAGAAGCTGCGCTAGACAAACGTACCAGCATGGGCATCATTGGTGATCTTGATAGGTACATCAAAGTGCAGACTGGTTCTGCTATGCAATCAGCCGCCGAGAACCCAAGTGGTGGTGCTAGCGATGGCATGGGCATGGCCGTTGGTATGGCGGCTGCGACTCAAATAATGCGTCCGGGTGTGCTTGGTCAAAGCGATATTCCGCCTCCCTTGCTGCCAGTAGTGCGCGTGCACGTTGCCAGTGACGGAGAGGCTACAGGGCCATTTACGTTGTTTCAAATTACCCAGCAAGTTGAGGCTGGCGAACTCTCTGCCAGCACACTGGTTTGGTATAAGTCGCTTGGGGAATGGATGCGCGCAGACGAAGCACCAGCGGTAGCTGATTTGTTTGACAATCAACAACCGCCTCCAATACCGTCTGCTTAGCCCGAGTTTTTCATCACAGTTTTTTTGTTGAAGTATCTGGACTGAATTTGAACACTGCAATATCGTCGGGTGGCTTAGACCTTGGGTATTTTTGATACTGCCAAGAAAAATCTGGCTAAGAAAAAAAGAGAAAAGAGTGACCGTCAAGAGCAGAGGTTTCCGTGCGAGCAGTGCGGTGCCGTGTTGCGTTACGCTGTGGGTCAAGAATCGCTAGTCTGTGACTATTGCAACCACCAGCAGGCCATCGAAAAGTCAGAAGAAACCATCAGTGAGCACAGTTTGCAGGAGGCTTTGCAAGCACTAGAGCGCACGCCTCTCTTAGCCACTGAAGTCCCACATATTGGTTGCGATAGCTGCGGCGCTCACTTCAGTTATGACGCAGAGCAACGTTCGGGGGAATGCCCTTTTTGCAGTGCGCCTGTGGTGTTGACTGATGGTGAATCGGTGCGATTCAGAGCCGAGTCATTACTGCCTTTTGCCGTTACTGAGAAACAAGCCAGCGAGGCCTACCGCAAATGGCTCAAAAGTTTGTGGTTTGCTCCAAGCAAACTCAAGAGGTATGCCCGGGCAGATCAGTCGCTCAATGGTGTGTATTTACCTTATTGGACCTACGACAGCGATACAAGTAGCCAGTATCGTGGCGAGCGCGGCGAAACGTATTTTGTCAGTGAGTGGGTGACAGTAGTGCAAAACGGGCGGCGGGTTCGGCGCCGGCAACAAGTGCCTAAAGTGCGTTGGCGTAATGTGAGTGGCATAGTGGGTAGACACTTTGACGACGTGCTTATCGGCGCATCCGATACGCTTCCTAGGCAAATCACAGACCGTCTACATCCTTGGGACTTGCAAGCGCTGGTTCCCTACGATGAATCCTATCTCAGTGGTTTGCGCAGTGAAGTTTATCAAGTGCCGCTGGATGAAGGGTTTGACCGTGCTAGGCGAGTGATGAGTACGACAATAAAAGCAGATGTTCGAGCAGATATCGGTGGCGACTACCAGCGTGTTCACAGTGTGAATACTCGTCACAGTGACACCACCTTCAAGCACATATTACTGCCCTTGTGGACAGCCGCCTTCAAATTCAGTGGCAAGCACTACCGATTCGTTATTAACGGTCGTACGGCAAAAGTACTCGGCGAACGACCTTACAGCAAAATAAAAATTGCTCTGTTAGTTGTTGCATCTCTAACATCCGCTGGTGGCTTTCTTGTGATTGCCAGTGACGGAAGTTTGCAAGGCGCAGGTAGGCCAGCCGTTTACCGTTATTGACCTATCTATTTGCTCGTGCTTTAAACTCGGCCTGCGTTTCTATACCGTTTTACTTTTAAGAGTGCTGCGCTGAATAGCTAATCAGTTTAAGCTTTGCACAATACCATTTCCAAAGGCCTCACCGCAGCATGGCTCTTACCCTTGAAGCTTTTCCCGATGACCGCACTGGATGGCGCTACTTAACCGCGCCTCGAGAACCGCGACCTGCATTGCAAGAGAATAAAGCCGTGCGATTTGTTGTGGTTGGTGCTGGCTTTACCGGTTTATCAGCAGCGCGCGAATTGGCCACATTGTGCCCCGATGATGAGGTGCTGTTGCTTGATGCTCGAACCTTATCGGCTGGCGCGTCTGGCCGTAACGCTGGTTATGCAGTTGGAGTTTCGCAGTTTGGTGGAGCCGTTACCGACGAACGAACCTCTGAATGCAAACGGATTAACCGTTTAAATCACGAAGGTCTTGCGCTGCTACGCGCTGCGGCTGCACCGGAATCCGACTGCAATTGGTGGCAGGAGAGTGGCTATCACTATCTGGCGGCAGATACGCCATCGGCGCGTGAATCCGAGCACTTTATAGAAAATTTGCGCAATTTTGAGTTGCCGCATAGAGCCCTGAGTCAGGCAGACATTCAGCGGGAATTAGGTACTTCGCATTACGGCTGTGGAGTGCACGTGCCACTTGGGGCGCTTGTTCAGCCTGCAGAGTTGCTTTACCGCTTGGTCGAGCGGCTGCCAGAGAACGTCCAGTTTTTTGAGAACACGCCGGTGGACGAAATTCAGCGGAATGCTCAAGGCACAAGACTCACTCTTTCTTCTGGACATACTGTGCAGGCTCAGCAATTAGTGTTGGCCTGTAACTACGAACTACCCGGGCTTGGCTTTTTGCGTAACCGTATTGTGGCGACAACTTTGTCTGGCAGTTTTACGCGGCCACTCAGTGACGATGAAATGGCAAGTATGGGTGAGTGTCGCAGTTGGGGAGTATTGGGTCTGCATGGAGGTGGGGCGACTGTACGCCTAAGTAAAGATAGGCGATTAATGCTGCGTAACTGTGTCTCGTTTAACAATGGCCAGTTGCTGACGCCAGAGCAGCTAAAGCAACAAGTGCCAAAACACCGTGAACGCATACTAAAACGATTTCCGCAATTAGGGTCTGTACCCATTGAGCACAGTTGGAGTGGTTGCGAAGGTGTCAGCCGCAATATGACCAGTTTTTTTGGTCAATACGCGCCAAATATTTTTGCAGCGGCAGGTTACAACGGCTCGGGTTTAAGTCGTGGCACTGCACTTGGAACTGCGCTTGCCAGAATGATGCTCGGCGGAGACGAGCAACTGATAAAAGACGCTTCAGGTTTTGCAAAAGCAAAGTGGTTACCACCGCGGCCGCTTTTAGATATTGGCGCAGCCTGGTCGCTGCGTCAGCGTTTTGCAGGTGTAGGTGAAGATATTTAGATGAAAATTCGAACCTAATTTGCACTGCATTTTTTGGCGAACCGAATCCGAGCTGTTAGTGCTTAATTTTGCATCCTCGAAAGCTTGTTCCACAATATACCAACGTATTCATGCAGAGCACGATCTGCATTGTGCAAATAGTACGCGCTGAATCGCCACCACGGCGCCGGTGAAGCGAGGTAGTCAGTTGGTGCGGCCAATGGTCGAACGCCTAAACCTCTGAACAAGCTGATGGCGCGGGGCATATGGGTGGCCGAGGTTACGAGTACTAAACGGCCTTGCTGTGCTAACTCTCTCATCAAATCAGCTTCTTCTGCAGTGTCCCTGCCGTCTTGAAGTTTGATGATTTTATCCTCTGTGACTCCTAGTTGTAGTGCCGCACGAGAAAGTGCTTCCGCGTGCGTGTAATCGCTTCCCCCCCAAAGGTGGCCGCCGCTCACTACAAACTTTGCCTCGGGTACTAGATGCCATAGTCGTGCCGCTTCCGACAAGCGCGACAAGGCGCCGCCGACTAAAACGCTATTGGGTGCGCGGTTAGGTTGTTCGATATGGTCGTAACCGAGCACGGCGATAGCGCTGGTGCTCGTTGGTGGCTTTGCTAAAGGAGGGAATTGCTTTTCGAGGGTGCTAACAAAGGCGTTGCTAACGGGGGGCGAGCTAAGCAGCAGCAGTGAAAGCGCAATCGTAGCGACAAAGCCACGTAGACGTGGCAGAGCTAAGCTGCACATCAGCAACAGGATAGGAATACCAGGAATAAACTGGACCAGATTCGAAATGATTTTTTTTAAGATGAACGGATCCATTGCTGCTGATGTATTCCTGTATTGAAATTTAAGCTGAGAAGTTTAAATCTAGATCTTTAAAACGCGTATGCAACTCTGGGAGTAATTCTTTGTGGATAAATTCACGCGCGACTGCTGCTGTGCGCCCAGCCAAAGAGTCTAGTTGTCCGCAGTGACTGAGCAGCGATATCTCGCGGCTCAGAGGTGGCCCTGGCAGAGGCAGCAGTTGCAATTTATCCAATTCACCTCGGGCTTGTAGCGCACACAGTGGGGTAGTGACACCCCAACCCAGGCCTTCGCCAATCATCGCCAACTGAGCAGGCGCTGTATCAAATTCCAGAGCCATCGGCGCATTTATAGCAGCCACTTCTATATGACTCTCAACTTGTTGACCGATGCGCGAGCGCAGCGAGTAGCGGACTAATGGCAATCGTTCGGCGATCTGCGTCAAGCTGTCACGGGGGCCTTTGTCGCCCAGCGGCAAGGCTAGCAGAAACGGTTCTTTGATGATTGAGAGCTGCTGCAGGCGGCTGTCGCCAATGTGTTCACCAACGATAAAATCTACTTGGTGATCGTAGAGTGCGTCCAGATGGCCAGGAGACAGACCAGACCAGACGCGCCAGTGCTTGGCTTCGTCTTGTAGAGTTCGCACCAGCGCAGGGCCAACAACTGCCGCAAAACTATCAATCATGGCGATACGCAGTGTTGGCATGCCCAGGCCAGCGCTTTCACGTGTCTCGCGTAGGGCAGCGATTGATTGCTCTATCAGCGCCTCAGCGCTCTTTTTTAAACTTTGCCCAGCGTGTGTCAAAGCGGGTGGGCGCACACTGCGATCTAGCAAGGCGACGCCCAACGTGCTTTCGAGCTGCGAAATAGTCTGTGAGACAGACGATTGGGAGAGTTCAAGTTGTTTTGCCGCGGCGGTCATATTCCGTTCGCGGGCTACGCAGCAAAAAACTTCCAAGGCACGCAGGTCAAAACCGTGTGGGATTCGCATCGATTGGGCTCAAGTCGGATAGCGGTAGAGGGCAGTCGCTCAGAGCTAACAGTTTGCTGTCGTGGCTGCGCATACTGCTAAGAGTAATCCGAAGATGATGATCGGCGCAACGCTAAGCTGTTTGAACGAATATTCTACGTATTATTTTTAGCAGTCCGTTCTCTATCTAGGCAGTGGGTTTGATATCCCACGATAGAACACAGTGATAATCAATAATTAGAAGGCAGAGGCATCCATGACAGATCCAGCACCAAAACGACGCCGCGCAGGTGGTCGCGCCGACCGACGCGCTCGCCAGGCCAATGTCGCACCTGCTGCACCGTATATCACACGAAAAGTACCTTGTTATGAAGTGCTGGACGATGCGGGCCTGAAAATCATCGAAGACACTGCCGATACGCTATTGGAAGAGATTGGCATTGAATTTCGTGATTACCCACTGGCTCTGGAGCTGTTTAAAGCAGCTGGCGCAGACGTGCAGGGTGAGCGCGTACGCTTTCCCCGTGGCATGTGCCGTAAAATCATTCAGGACAATGCTCCCAGCGTTTTTACGCAGCACGCGCGTAATCCAGCCAAAAATGTACAGATCGGCGGTGACGCCGTCGTACTCGTGCCTGCCTACGGCCCTCCGTTTGTCTATGACATGGACGGTGGGCGCCGCTACGGCACCATTGAAGACTTCCAAAATTTTGTCAAATTAGCTTACCTGTCACCTTCGATTCACCATTCGGGCGGCACGGTCTGTGAGCCGGTAGATCTGCCAGTCAACAAGCGCCATTTTGATATGGTCTACAGCCACATGAAGTACTCGGATAAGTGCTTTATGGGTTCTGTGACAGCTGCAGAGCGAGCGCAAGATACCGTTGATATGGCCAAAATATTATTTGGCGACAATTATATAGACCCTGAGACGGGCGTTGAGCGCACGGTTGTGATCAACCTGATCAATGCAAACTCACCAATGGTTTTCGACGACACCATGCTGGGTGCAGCTAAGGTCTACGCTGAGAATAATCAGGCATGCGTGGTATCACCTTTTATCTTAGCGGGTGCAATGTCACCCGTGACAGTGGCTGGAACCTCATCGCAAATATTGGCCGAAGCACTAGCCGGCATGGCTTTTTGCCAGTTGGTACGGAAGGGCGCGCCCGTGGTTTTTGGTACGTTTGCTAGTGCGGTCTCTATGCAGTCAGGCGCGCCCACCTTTGGCGTGCCAGAGCCAAGCCAAGTGATGTACATATGCGCAGCGCTTGCTCGTCGCATTGGCGTGCCTTTTCGTTCTGGTGGTGGTCTTAACGCCTCTAAGGTTGCTGACGCTCAGGCTGGTTACGAAGCCGCCAATACATTGCAAACCGCCATGCTGTCAGGTGTGAACTTCATGTTGCACACCGCGGGCTGGTTGGAGGGTGGATTGGTGATGGGCTATGAGAAGTTCATCATGGATGCAGATCAGGCCGGTATGATCGCGAAATTTTTGGGCGGCGTGGATCTATCGGAAAAAGGGTTGGCAATGTCAGCGCACCGAGAGGTTGGGCCAGGTAATCACTATCTCGGTTGTGCACATACGCAAGAGAACTTCCAAGACGCTTTTTACATCTCCAAGATCGCCGACAACAACAGTTTTGAGCAATGGCAATCTGAGGGTTCACAAGACGCAATGCAGCGCGCCAATACGCGTTGGAAGCAAATGTTAGCGGACTATCAACCGCCCGAACTAGACCCAGCAGTTGATGAAGCCTTGCTGGCTTTTATCGCTGAGCGCAAAGCGAGTTTCCCAGATGCCAATTATTGACAGTTAACAACTGTAAAAAAACAATACAACGCTTGCCAAAAGGCGGCCAATGCTGCCTAATCCCGTTTGCAAGCAAGTCGCATAGTGGAAGAGCTTAAAAAGCCCGCTAGCTCTTAGATTGTAGGCATATTAAGGTTGGGCGCTTTTAACCTCCAAGCGCCGTGGAGAATTACTTTGAATGTGAACGACCCCTCGGCGCAGCCGGTCTTGCGAGTTGGCTTCTTTTTGCTGCCGGACTTTACATTCATGTCATTGTCGGTAGCCCTCGACACACTGCGTGCAGCTAATCGCACAGGTGCCTCGAAACTCTATGAGTGGCACTTGATCTCATCAGATGGTACTGCAGTTAGTTCAAGTGCAGGTGTCGAGCTAGCAGTCGACTACAGCACCGCTACCGTTCCTGCTTTAGACGTTCTCTATGTCTGTGGTGGCGAAGGCGTTCAGCGATCAGCTAACAACTTAACCCTAGGATGGCTGCGTAAAATGGCCGAGCGCAAAATTGTGCTTGGCGGTATATGCACTGGCTCTTATTTGCTAGCGCGTGCAGGTTTACTGAACGGGTATCGATGCACCATTCACTGGGAAAACATGGCCAGTGTGCGGGAAGAATTCCCCGCATTGGTGTTGTCATCTTCAGTGTACGAAATTGATCGAGACCGCCATACTTGTGCGGGTGGCGTAGCCCCACTTGATATGATGTTGCACCTAGTGCGCGAGCGGCAGGGTGCCACGATTGCGAACAGTGTTTCAGATTTACTGATCTGCGATCGGGTCCGAGAGAATCAAGACCGTCAACGCATGCCATTAAAGCATCGCATTGGCAATTCCCAACCGCGGCTGACAGAAGCGGTCTCGTTGATGGAAGCAAATATCGAAGAGCCGATGACGCTCAGCGAACTCGCCCATCATATTGGTTTGTCCCGTAGACAATTAGAAAGATTATTTAAAAAATATTTAGGCTGTGTACCCACTCGATACTATTTAGAGCTCAGACTCGAGCGAGCGAGACAACTGCTACTGCAAACCAGTATGCCTGTTGTGGATATTGCATTAGCTTGCGGATTTATCTCTGCGCCACATTTCTCCAAATGTTATCGTGATGTCTACGGCTTGCCGCCTCGGGATGAACGTCGGCGTGCGGCAGGCATGAGTATTTCTTCTAGCGAAGAAAAAACTACTCCAGAGTAGTTTTCTTTTTTGACTATTTCGCCGGCTCTATTACTGCACCTGGATTAAAAATACCCTTTGGATCTAAGGCTTGTTTTATTGAGCGCATGACCGCCAACTTTGTGGGGTCGCCGTAGCGTAGAAGCTCTGAAACTTTATCTCGACCAACACCGTGTTCGGCACTGAAAGATCCTCCCATCTGGTGTACTAAATCGTAAATAGCCAAACGAATCTCTGCTTGCTGTGGACGGAAATCACCAGCTGAGCTGGTAGTTGGCGGAAACACATTAAAATGCAGATTGCCGTCGCCCACGTGGCCAAAGCAATTGATGCGAAAGTCAGCATTGAATTCTCGAACCTTAGGCATAGCCGTTTTGATAAAGAGATCCAGCTTGCTGAGTGGTAGGCTGATATCAAAGCTGACGATTGCACCTACCATTTTATTCGCTAGCGGAATGTGTTCTCGCAAGCTCCATAGTTGTTGGCGCTGGGTTTCACTTTGGCAGATCGTCGCATCGAGAATAAGCTCTTTTTGAATCGCCGATGTTAGTGCCTTTTCTGCTAACTCGTTTAAGTTACTTTCTGCTCCACTGCCTAGCTCTAACAATATTGACCACTGAGGTGGGGGTGAAATTGCTTGTGGCAACTGAGGGAAGTGCTCTTGTAAAAATTGCAACCCCTGCCCAGAGATCAGTTCAAAGGCCGTGATGAATTCTCCCAGCTGTTGTTGCAGTTCGCTTAGCAGAGCAAGAGCAAGAGTTGGGGAGGCAATGGGGCACAGAGCAGTGCATCGATCCTTTATTGATGGATACAACTTTAGCGATGCGGCAGTAATTAGGCCCAATGTGCCTTCAGCGCCAATGAGTAGATTTTTAATGTCATAACCGGTGTTATTTTTTCGCAGAGGTGACAGTCCCTGTAATATTTCACCGTTGGGCATAATCGCCTCTACGCCTAGTACCAGGTCGCGGGTATTGCCGTAGCGAAGTACTTGCACACCCCCAGCATTGGTGGAGAGGTTGCCACCAATAGTGCAGCTGCCCTCGGCAGCTAAGCTGAGTGGGAATAATAGATCTTGAGCTGCTGCTGCAGCTTGCACCTCTGCCAATATCACACCTGCCTCAGCGACTAACTGTCGATCCGTAGTGTTTATCTCACGGATACTTTTTAGGCGTTCAGTGGATAAAAGCACACTCACTTTATCGTCGCCAGCGATATGCCCTGCTACTAGTCCTGTAGCACCGCCAATGGGGATGACTGGCAGCTGTGCTTCAGAGCAGCGGCTAATTATCGCAGCTGCGGTTTCTGCAGTTTTTGGTCTCAATACCAAAGTGCTGCTGCCTTGGTAACGGCCTCGCACATCACTGGTGTCTCTTTCAGTGGCATCTCTATAACCGCTTTCACCTGCGATGGTTATAAGATCATGGTGTAACTGGGCGGGTAGTGACTTCACAATTTTTTTCTCTTTGCCGTTGCTTGCATTGCTGGTTGATCTGCGAATTGCCGAACAGATTGTTGCAGCCAATCTCTAAATGCTACAAGTGGCGGAAATTCCTGCCTGAACTCAGGCCAGACCAAATAATACGATTCTACACTTTGAAGCGGCAATGGGAGAGCCGCTACCAATGACCCTTCGTCCAGTTCACGTTGAATCAAAAATGGAGGCAAGAGTGCGACTCCTAAACCAGATATCGCCGCTTGAGCGACGGTTGCGAATTGGTCGAAGACCATGCCCTGTAAATCTTCAGTCGCGCCGTCGTGTGCCTGCATCCATCGTGACCATGCCTGCGGCCGGGTAGCCATATGTAATAGTCTTGTATTGTGTAGTTGGCCCACGTTTTCAAATCGATGCTCTTTTTTCAATGCAGGGGCACAGGCAGGAATCACGGTTTCATTCATTAGGAACAGTGATTGAGTACCTGGCCATTGCCCGTCACCCACATGGATAGCCGCGTCTAAACGTTCGAGTCGAAAATCAAAGGGTTTTAAGTGGGTGACTAAGTTGACGGTTATGCCCGGGTAATCGCCCAAAAACAGTGGTAAACGAGGTGCCAGCCAGCGTGTGCCAAAAGTTGGCAGGATAGCTAATCCAAGAGTGCCACCGTGCGGGTTGGTGCTGACTGCCAGTGAGGCGTGTGCAATTTGAGCCAACGATTCTCTGATTTCAGGGGCATAGCGAGCACCTGCTGCCGTGAGGCCAACGTGGTGGTGATCGCGCGTTAGAAGTGTGACGCCCAGTTGCTGCTCCAGAAGCTTGAGCTGCTTGCTGACCGCGCTCTGACTGAGGTTGAGCTCTGCCGCCGCCATTGAAAAGCTGCCTAGTCGAGCGACCGCTTCAAAGGCGAGCAGTGCGCGCGTAGACGGTAAGTAGCGTGTTGGAAACTGCATGGCTATTCCATAAGGTCATAGGTGCTTGCGCTATTGTCCCAGCTTATGGGCCAGAAGTGAGTTAAAATTGGCTTTGAATTTGAGTTTTAATCATACTACTCCAGCGTAAAGTGCTGGCTCAGACCTAGGAATGCACATGAGTAAACCGAGTCTCAGAGACAAAGACGCAGCTGGCCTAAGCAGCTTCAACTGGGAAGACCCATTGAATTTTGATGGCCAGCTGACCTCAGACGAGCGCATGATTCGCGACTCTGCACGCAGCTACGCACAGGATCGTTTGCAACCTCGAGTCATTGAAGCGTTTCGCAAAGAGGAGACTGATCCAGCGATTTTTGCTGAGATGGGTGAGATGGGTTTACTCGGCACAACTTTGCCAGAGCAGTACGGCGGAGTAGGTGCGAGCTATGTCAGCTATGGCTTGGTGGCACGTGAAGTAGAACGAGTAGACTCCGGATACCGCTCGATGATGTCGGTGCAGAGCTCTTTGGTTATGTACCCGATCTACGCCTACGGCTCCGAAGAACAGCGCATGAAGTACTTGCCCAAGTTAGCGAGTGGCGAGTGGATTGGTTGTTTTGGTCTGACAGAGCCGGACGCGGGTTCGGATCCTGGCGGTATGAAAACTCGTGCAGAAAAAATCGACGGCGGCTACCGATTGATCGGTAGCAAAATGTGGATCAGTAACAGCCCGATTGCAGACGTCTTTGTTGTTTGGGCGAAATCAGAAGCCCACGGCGGAAAAATTAGAGGCTTTGTGCTCGAGAAAGGCATGGCTGGTCTATCCGCACCTAAGATCGAAGGCAAGCTTAGTTTGCGTGCTTCAGTGACTGGTGAAATTGTTTTAGACAAGGTCGAAGTCAGCGAAGAACATTTGTTACCCCATGTGGAAGGGCTACGCGGGCCTTTCGGTTGTCTCAACCGTGCCCGTTACGGTATCGCTTGGGGTGTCATTGGTTCCGGCGAATTTTGCTGGCATGCAGCGCGTCAGTACGGTTTGGATCGGGTGCAATTTAACCGTCCTCTAGCGCAAACGCAGCTGTTTCAGAAAAAACTTGCTGATATGCAAACTGAGCTAACGCTTGGATTACAAGCCTGTCTTCAAGTTGGGCGGTTGATGGACAATGCTGAAGCCGCACCGGAAATGATTTCGCTGATTAAGCGCAATAATTGTGGCAAGGCATTAGACATCGCACGCATGGCGCGTGATATGCACGGCGGCAACGGTATCTCTGATGAGTACCAAGTGATGCGCCACATGGTCAACCTAGAAACTGTCAACACCTACGAAGGTGCTCACGACGTGCACGCGCTAATTCTCGGAAGGGCGCAGACTGGCCTGCAAGCTTTCTTCTGATGACTGCACCGCTGCAAGGTTTGCGTGTTATTGAATTAGCACGCATTTTGGCGGGCCCGTGGATTGGCCAAACTCTGGCCGATCTAGGTGCGGACGTTATTAAAGTGGAAAGTCCACAAGGGGACGATACGCGCCAATGGGGTCCTCCTTTTGTGGAGCACAAGGGTGAGGAGTCTGCTGCGTACTTTCACTGTTGCAACCGTGGCAAGCGCTCAATAGTCGCTGATTTTCGCAGTGAAGAAGGCCAGCAGATTGTGCTGGATTTAATACGCGATGCAGATATATTGATCGAGAATTTTAAACTCGGTGGATTGGAGAAATACGGACTCGACTACGCCAGCTTGGCCAAGATCAACCCTCGGTTGATCTATTGCTCGGTGACAGGGTTTGGGCAGACTGGTCCATACGCAGCCAAACCCGGTTATGACTTTTTGGTGCAAGGTATGGGTGGTGCGATGTCGGTGACCGGTGCTGCTGATGGCGAGCCACAAAAAATGGGCGTCGCATTTGCGGATATCTTTACTGGGCTATATGGCGTCATAGGAATTCAAGCAGCTTTGACCGAACGCGAGCGTAGCGGACGTGGCCAACAGATTGATCTCTCCTTGTTGGACAGCATGGTTGGTGTTATGGCCAATCAAGCGACAAATCATTTGATCGGTGGGCTAAATCCAACGCGCATGGGCAATGCGCACCCGACTATTGTGCCTTATCAAGTATTCGCCACGGCAGACAGTCATGTCATTGTTGCTGGGGCCAACGACGGTCAGTTTCAGCGTTTATGTGGTGTTTTGGGTGTGCCTGAATTATCCAGTGATGAGCGCTTTATCCGCAATGCTGGGCGAGTGCAAAACCGTGATGTATTGGTCGCGCTGCTCTCAGGAAAAATCGCTACTTGGGATAAACAGTCTTTCTTGTTGGCATTAGAAGAAGCAGGCGTTCCCTGTGGTTCTATCAATACGGTAGAAGAAGTATTTGCTGATCCACATGTGCAAGCACGCGGTTTGCAGATAGAACCTGAAGGCGTGCCTGGAGTGCGCACACCTTTGGTGTTTTCTGATTCACAACTTGCACTTGATCGGGCGTCTCCCAAGTTAGGCGAACACACCGAAGAAGTACTTGCTGAGTTAGCTATCTCAAAATCAAGGAATCAAGCCAAGCCGTAGACTGGTCGAAGCTTATTCCGCAGGTAGTCCAAGAGGTAGTCGGCTGACAAGTCTTCGCCTGTTACTTGTTTACACAGTTCCGCTGGACTCAACTGGCGGCCCTTGCTGTGAATGTTCTCTCGCAGCCACTGTAAGAGTGGCGCAAAGTCTCCTGTCGCGTACTGACTTTCTAAGTCTCCAATAGACTGTTTGGCTGAGGCGTAGAACTGAGCTGAGTAGAGGTTTCCTAACGTGTAAGTGGGGAAGTAGCCCATTGCCCCCATGCTCCAGTGTACGTCTTGCAGGCAGCCCTGCGCATCGTCCGGCGGGGTCACGCCAAGGTAATCTTGATACTGCTGATTCCAGGCGTCTGGCAAATCTTTCACTGCCAAATCCCCGTTGAGCATCATCCGCTCCAACTCAAACCTCACCATGATGTGTAAATTATAAGTTGTCTCGTCTGCCTCCACGCGAATCAACGAGGGCTGGGCAATATTCAAGGCACTGTATGCCTTGTCTAGCGAAGTATTGGCTAGCCCAGCGGACTTGTATTTAGGCAATGCCCATTTTAGAAAGCCCTTTGATCGACCTACTTGGTTTTCCCAGAGGCGACTCTGGCTCTCGTGGATAGACAAACCGTTGTAGGAGCCTGCAGGGGTGCCCGCTTGCTCCAGTGGTAGGCCTTGCTCATAGAGTGCATGACCGCATTCGTGCATAGCGCTAGTGACGGCGTCGCTAAAGTTTGATTCATCGTAGCGGGTTGTCATACGCACATCGTTGGGGTGGAAGCCACTGCAAAAAGGATGTGTGCTGATAGCCATGACACCACGGTCAAAATCAAAACCTAATGCATTTAGAAATTCGAGCACCAGTGGTTTTTGATTTTCTATAGCCAGCGTCTGCTCTAAAAAGCTTGTATCTGGTTGCACCGGTGCGCCTCGAAGTTCATCGAGCAATGCCACTAGTTCAGTACGTAGAGGGTTAAAGACTCGACTGACCGAATCGGCTGTCATACCGGGATCAAACTCATCAGCGAGAGCATCCCAAGCTTCGCCGCCTTCTGCCCAGCCTACGGCTTCTGCCTCGCGCAATTTCAGCGACACTGTTTTTTGCAACCAAGGGGAAAATTCTGCAAAGTTATTTTCTTTTCTAGCGGACTGCCAGGCCATCATCGCGTGGCTACTGGTCTCAGTCAGCTCAACAGCTAGCTCAGAGGGAATAGCACGCGCACGGTGGGCTGTCTTTAGCCATTCTTTTACATTCACCTGCTCGATCGCACTCAGGCTTTCGTCATCGCTAAGAGCTTGCAGTTGCTCACTGTGTTTATCATCAGTCAGCATACTGTGCTGTAGCTTGGTCATGTAGCCAAGCTGTTCGGCTCGATAAGCTTGTGCTCCGATGGGCATCTGGGTTTCTTGATCCCATCCTAAGAGCGCGGATGTACTGCCCAGCAAACTAATTTCGTGTTGATATTTGGCTGCGTCTTGGTAGCTTGCCATCGGTTCAGATTCCTCAGTATGGTCGAAAAGTTATTCTTAGTTAGTAGGCTTACTGGGCGGATTTTCTATATTGGCGTCTTTATCAGGTTGATAGCTCATCAGGTGGCTGACATCGACTACGCCTGGGAACCTCTCGACTGCAGTCTGGATGGCATTACGACGTTTGCTGAAAATATTGTCTTCACCAATTTTTGTGCTCAGCCCCGAGCGCTTGATCGCGTCTAGCAGTTTGAATTTTGGACGACAGATGAAAAATGCAATATTAGCCTGAGATAAACCGTCAGCTAAATTGCCCAACATCTCCTCTCCTGTTGCGTCTATTTGGTCCACCGCTTCAAGGTCTAAAATTAGAACCCGCAAGTACGGCTTATCGGCAACCGCATTGAGTAATACTTTTTCAAGATACCCTGCATTGGCAAAATACAGATCACCGTCATAACGGAACATTGCAAGCGTCTGACTTGTCTTGAGTCCAAAAAGTGCAGCATCTCTCAACGTATCATCTTGGTCGCGAGCGAGTTCTGCAACGTGGGGCTGCATAGTGCGGTAAAGATAAAAAGCTATTGATAGACCAACACCGACAAAAATTCCATACTCAAGATGGGGTGCGAGCCAAAGCGTGACAAGGAAGGTTACTAGAGCGACAAAGCCATCATGCGGATTGACTTTCCATGCATGTTTGAAGGGTTCAAATTGTATTAAGCCAAAAACCGCAGCCATTATGACTGCTGCCAGCGTTGAAAGAGGTAAAAAGTAGAGTAGGGGGGTAAGGAATAACAGTGTGATCGCCACTAATATTCCGGATATAATCGCTGCGAAACCAGTGCGAGCACCCGCATCAAAATTTACTGCTGTACGTGAAAACGACCCCGATACTGGATAGCCTTGAGTAAATCCTGTTGCAATATTTGCGAGGCCTTTACCAAACATTTCTTGATCGGCAGATATACGCTGACGAGTTTTCGAAGCGACTGCCTTGGCAATAGAGAATGCTTCAACGAAGCTTAGCAATGCAATGGTTAATGCGGGTAAAAGAAGCTGAGAGACGTGATGCCAGCCAGTCGGCACAGTGATCTCTGGTAACCCTGTTGGCACGACACCCACTACGGCACCGCCATGAGTCTTGTAAGAAAAGAGCCACGAAATCAGCGTTGCGATAATGACTGTTATGACGATGGACGGGTATTTAGGAGCCCAGCGCTTCAAAGCGAATATCATGGCCAACGAACCCAATCCCATCAACATTGTTGCTCCATGCGCCTGAGTTGGAATTGCGATTAGAGTATCGCGTAGCGTAACTAAGAACTGTTGATCGCTGGGTTGCTGTATGCCCAGTAGTTTTCCCAGTTGCAGACTGCCAATAACAATGGCTGCAGCATTTGTAAATCCGCTGATAACAGGGTGAGAGAGAAAATCTACTAAGAACCCTAGTCGCAGTAGACCCAAACCCATTTGAATAATACCAACCATGAGTGCCAGTAGTGCAGCGAAGCCGATCAATTGACTTGGTTCTAGGGCAAGGGACGCGAGGGCGGATGCGGTCATTAGGGATATGACTGCAACTGGGCCATTGTGTAGCTGCCGCGAGGATCCGAAAATTGCTCCGATTATGGGAGCAACAAATGCAGCGTAAAGACCAGTGTAGGCTGGCAATCCGGCTAGTTGAGCATAGGCCATCACTTGTGGCACCAGTACCAATGCAACTGTGATACCGGCAATAATGTCGGCTCGCAAAACATCCCAGTTGCGCAGTTCTGGCAACCAAGTTTTTGCAGGACTTAGCAATTCCCAAAGGTATTTGGGGAACTCAGAAAAATAATTGCTCATGCGCGAAAATCTACTGGAAAAAGCACTTTTCGGTTGACGGTGGGTTGTATACCGTTACCACGCTGTTCCGACTTTGATGAGCTATACAATAGACTGCTTGCACGTGATCTAGGCATGGGATAGTTTCGATTATTTCAACTACTTCAGGCTAACACAGCACCACAGATGCGACTAGCTAACCGGAGAATGATTTCCCTAGTGTAAACAAGTGTTTGATAGCTAGAATAGCCATCAAATTTGCGTATCGAAACAGCGCACCTAAGTCATAGAAATTTGAGCTTGTTATTGCTTTTTCCTGAGCCCTGTAAGTAATGCTATTGCAGTGGGCTCTTTGCTTTGTGCTTTGTGCGATCGGGTGCTACCAGAGCTTGCTTCGCTGAACAATGCCGTCAGCTACATATGAGCGGAAAGTACCGTAGTCCCATACTTCTGTATCAGACTTACCGATAGTGCTATGAGTTGTTGCTGGCTCGCCGTAGAAGTGCTTTAAGTCGGTCAACAGCATACCAGGGTTGGGCATAACCCGATCGGGATTGCGTGTGAAGTTATCCCAAGTCTCTGCAGCCTGAATGGAGGGCACGAGTACCGCCGACACGATTGCTGCCGCTAAAACTTTCTTGAATTGACCTTTGCTCTCCATGAACTCACCGCTATTGTAGTATATGTGTAATTCAGATGACGGCAAGCAGAAAGGATTACTTAAGAAAAATATATATAAATACTACTTTCGACTAGTGTCGAAAGGTACTTTTTCTGTGTGAATTTGGACTTAAAACGAACAAACACTAACGCTAGTGTATGAATTTGAAGCACACAGGTCGACTGGTTGCCGAAGCAATCTAGGCTGTCCAGATCCATCTAAATGTCAGGTAGACTTCAGTTAAGCAAAGAGGAAGGGTAGAGTTTTCTTAGAGCGAAGGCGAGAGGGTTTCTAGGCTATTTGAATTTTGAAAAAGGTAAATTTTTCGATTTCCAACTGGTTGACTTTCCAACGATTCCACCGGGCACATCGTATACATGCACACCACGCCTGGCAAGGTAGCGAGCCAAATATGCAGAGCGTCCGCCGGTTGTTGAGATTAACGCTATTTTGCGCCCAGGGTGTTTCTCAGCTAGTGCGCGCAGCTCTGGATAGAAACGCTCCGAATCCATATCAATACCGTGAGCACCTACTGGAATACCAGTGCGGCGCCATTCGTGAGGTGTTCGGATATCGATCAGCAAGAGTTGATCAGAAAGCACGGCATTGTAGGCAAAAGTAACGCTCAGCTTTTCTTCGGCAGCCGCAGCAACGGTGCTACTTGTCAATAACAAGGCAACAAGTAATTGGCGACGACTGATGCGCGATTCGAGCATTATAACTCCGGAATACTCTGCGTTTCGGTTTTCTCGCAGATCATTCACTATTGATTCAAATTCTAGTGTGCCGACTTTGAGGTGCGAAACGTCTCAAAGCCTTTAACGGAACTACGGTGACGCATGAAATATCGGCGTCGCCCAAAAAATCTGAAGCGTTACTTCTAAATCAAATCGACATTGGTGGGTGTATGAAAATGTGGTGCAGGTTGAGGAGGGTGCAAAAGTAGGCTGATTGGCATCGTGAGAAATACGATCCAAAAAATATCGCGATCGATGAAGGCTCGGGCCTCTGAATAGTTACTCAAAAGGAACGCGACAGAGAATGCCACGACAAACAAGGATTCTTTATTGGGATACTGACTTTGGCAGTGGATACTTTCTAGCAATTGCTGCACGACAAAAAAGACAGCAATCGTTGCTAACACTAGGCCAATTTCTGAAGCAATTTGTAGAAAGCCGTTGTGGGCGTGATAAACGATCCAGCTAAAATTGGTGTAAGTTTTTTGTATCCAGATTGTGCTTTCAGTGGGGTTCCACAGATTGCCATAACCGTAACCACCAAGCGGTCGTTCGAGAATCAATGCCCACGTTTGGGCCCATACTTCTCCGCGACCAGTGAGGTTACCAGTTCTCCCCAAGACGGAATTGAGCCAATGGGTGTCTATCGTCTGTATAAGTAAAACGGCAGTGGCGCCCGCAAGAATAGCCAGCAATGTTTGTTGTGCAAGCCCCAGCCTCAAACGCTGCGCGATGATGATTATCGTGGCAACAAAAAGCCCTGTTAGCAGCGCCAACATTGAAGTAGCTGATTTAGATTCAAACAACGAGACAATGCCCAAGACAGTAATCACGCCAATGAAAAAAGTCATTTTCCGTGATTTTTGATTAGGCAGCAGACACAACGCTAGCGCAATTGTCATGGTGCAAAAAAAGCCCAGTGAATTTTTATTTGCAAAAATTCCACGCCAAACTAAATCGCCTTCGTAGGCGTGTATGCCCAGTTCGGGTTGAGCAAAAACAACAAAACAGGAAACCAACAACGTGAGGCCTGCTGTCCACAGCAATGTTTTAAGTAGCACCGGTAAGCTGAGTGCAAAGCCAATGTACACGGCGAGTAGGCTGCAACCAATCAAGTGTACACTGCGCTGCAAACTTAAATTCATATCCACAGCCCAAAAAGCAGAACAAGCGGCTCCTATTAAAGCCAATGTAAGCAGCAGGCGGTAACGAAAAAGCCAGTAGATCCAGCCGACACCGTTTTGGCGAAATAGGGCTAGAGTGGCAATAGCGTATAGGCCAAGCCAAGCAACAGTGAGCAGTGGCGTGGCAGCAGGGGCAAAATAAATTACTGGTTCTTTAAGTCCACTGGAGCCCATTAAAATAATGAACACCCAGAGCGCAATTGCAAAAGGAGTGTCAGTGCGCCGGGCTGAATAATCGACTTGATCTGGTGTCATGTGCATCAGAAAGGTGTCTTGGAAAGTGAGAGGCCACGCTTGCCTACATAAAAATTGATCAGTTTTCGATAGACCTTAGGTGCATAATTTTGCAATAACTGACGCAGTAATCCGGCTGTACCAATAGTCCCGGATTGGCGTGCATGCCAAAGTAGCTTCCACGACTTAAGTGGTGATCGCCAAGCATATATTCCGGACAAAAAGTGTGCTTCAAATCCAGCTCGTGCCTGCACTGACATAGAGTTGTAATGACTTTCCATCCAATGGAAAAAACGTTGGTAGCGCTGTGATTTGGCATCGTGAATAAACAGTTGTGACAGAGCGTCACCGCTGTCTATATCGAGATACCAAACTAACGGTCGAAGTTGCATCATTGCGTTTGCACCGCTTTGGCATAGATCAATCGCGTATTGGTCATTGTCGCCAAAAGTGATGCTCTCATCCCAGCTGACACCTCTGGCCATCTGTGCAGGCACAATTAAGGTGCTGGTCTGCATAAACCCGCTGTGCACGTAGAGGTAGTCAAAAATGCTTTCATTATCAGTTTTTGCGCGGGCAGGCTTTATCCAATATCGCTCAACGCCTCGATCAACAACTATTTGACCGTAGAGGAAACTGTTCGAATCCAAACCTTCTAACTGTTTTGCGATATCTCTCAGGTAGTCTTTGTGCCAGAGATCATCTGAGTCGAGATAGGCGATGTATTGCCCAGTCGCACGATTAACCCCATTGTTACGCGCAGCTGCAGGTCCGGCATTTTCTTGCCAGTGATAACAGATGCGTGGATCGTCTAACGCATCGCAAGAATCCTGTGAGCCATCTTTAGAGCCATCGTCGATGACAATGATCTCAAAATCCTCAAACTCCTGCGCCAACACGGATTGCAAAGTGTGGCTCAATCGGTCCGCTCTGTTATAAGTAGGAATCACCACTGAAAATTTTGGCTGGTTTTTCACTTAGTGATTGTCTCCACGGGCAAGTCGCTGACCAAAGTGCGCACGAATTTTTCCATTAAATTTAGCACCGTAGAGTTGTGCATCAAAGTGAGCTTCAGGTCTTATGATTGCCAGCAAGTGATAGCTGGCGGCCTGACTTCCCAGCGCAATGGTTTTGATCCAGCGTAGTGCTGTCGCGGGCAATCCGGGTTGAAGTCGCTGCATAATATGGACGCGTGTATTGGCTATGAGTGCCACTCGATGCCTTAGCCACTTTAGAGTGCTTCGAGAAGGTGGAACTGCTTCGAACACTGTCGCTAGTGCAGCCCAACGCATATTAAAATTGGCGGCCTGTAAACGCATAAAAAATTGTAAGTCCTCACCACCGCTCTGTCCGAGTGCTGGATCAAAATAGGGTTGGCCAAGCTTAGCGATGGCAGGTAATTTGAGCAGTACATTGCCACAGGCTTGTAACTCACAGGTGGAGTTGTCGGCTAGGTTGAGATCAGCACCATAATAAAGGCATGATTTAAACGCTTTTGATATGTCAGCTTCAAACACCGCCTTGGTCGGGCCACCTACTGCATCGGCATCGTCGATTGCTTGAACACGCGTTAGTTCATTTAACCAACTGGGCTCTGGCCACTCATCATCGTCAATCAAAGCCGCAAACTGTGCTTCAGCGTCTATTGCCATCTGCAGAACTTGATTGCGTGCCTGACTTATACCTCCTTCGAGCACCTGCTTGCTGTGAATAGCAATGGAGTATCCAGATTTTTGCAGAGTCTCAATCGCTCTTAGGCCTTCAGCATCCTGATGATTGTCGACAACAAAGATCTCAAACGGAGCCTGTCCCTTGAGTGTTTGGAGCGACTTAAGTAGTCGAGACAAGCCCGCAGGGCGTTTATGGGTACAAATGCAGATCGCGAGTTTCATTGTTTGCGAGCAAAACTAAGGCGAAGATTGTAAAAGAGATAGGCAGTCATAAAAATTTCTGCTGCCAGCGCACCGTACAGAGTGCTCGCTGGGCCATTGCTAAACAGTAGAGTGACAACGATTGCGATGCTAAGCATTGATCCAAAAATACTGGCAATGGCCAGTACTTTAAAGTGGGCAAGTGCCTGAAGTGCTGCAGCCACAGGTGCGTTTAAAGTAAAAAATAGAGTAATGACGGTCCATAGTGAAACAATAAACCACATAGGTTCATCTGCGTACTTTTTTGCGTAAAGTAGGCCGTGAATCATCGGCCAAAATAACCAGAGAGCAGCGGCGACTAAGCACAACGTTATACTCAGCACTAAGGTTGTTCGACGTATGGTTTGGCTCACTGCATTAAAGCGTTTGGCGTCTAGGTCGATCGCCATCTGCGGCTTGCTCATGTTTTGCCAAGTTGTCAGTGCGACCCTTATTGGGCCAAACAAAACACCGCCAGCAGCTAAGGGTGCAAATGCAGAAGGACCAAAACTACTGGAAACAATAATACTGTGTGCTTGGCCCATTAAAAGAGTAGTGAATGCCCCGGCGAGGGCCCAGCGTGTCTGTGGCCACAAAAGTTTGTAAGCAACGAGTGCCTTGAGAGACGGGGGAAGTCGCCAAGCGTCCTTTAATTGGTAGAACTCAAGCAAAGTCGCTGCAGTATTACCAACGGCTAGCGATAGCAAAATTGCACTGGTTGCAGACGAGCCCAATACCGCAATAGAGATCGCAGTGCCAGTCATTGCTATCAGTACGTAGAGCGTGTCGGCTCGGGCAGGTACTTCTGGTTTGAGGCGAGCATAAGCAAAACTGCGGCTAAACTGGCGCGTGGCATAGCTTGCAACAAAAAGAGCTACTGGCAGCGCCATCGAGTGCTCTCTTAGAGCAAACAGAATCCCAACTGCAATAACACTAATAAAGAAAAAAGTATTCAGTGCGTTAAAGAGAGCTTCTTGTTTTTGTCTCTCCCCAACGGTCTTGATGATGGGGGTATAGATAGATAGCGGAGTGGAGATCAAAGCATTGTTGATTGCTGCTGCAAACATCGCCAAAACAAAGCTCAAGGCAAACACGCCGTAGTCGTGAGGCGCGAGTAAGGGTAGCAACAACAAATTGATTGAAAAATGAAAGATGCTGACTAGTGCTTGCCCACTGAGAGCTTTGGTCAACCGCGAGCTGAAGAATTTTCTAAGCATGGCGACCATAGAGTGGTAGGTAAGGAGTAGTTCAGCGGTGGCCACTGAATCTATACCTGAGCATAGAGAACATTAGGCTCCATGGCTCTATTAAATAGCGACCTGCGAAACGCTTGGGATTTTCGAATAACCTATAACTCCATTCTAGGCCTGATTTACCCATCCAGCGAGGTGGTGTGCCCACGTTGCCAGCTACGTATTCCATGCAGGCTCCACAACTGAGAACCGCAGGGACCTGCAACTGGTTGCGATGTTGATCAATCCAGTGTTCTTGCAGAGGGCTGCCAAGACCAACAAACAGAAGTTGTGGTGCAAATTTATTGACACTTGCAATAACAGCTTGGCCTTCTGCACTGTTTTGCTGATGGTCGAAGTATCCTGGTATGCCTAAAATCTCTAGCTCTGGCATTCGACTTTTGATTTCGTCGATGGCCTGTTGCTGTACTTCGCTTGATTGCCCGATGTGGCAAACGCGCCAATTTTGCTCTTGTGCTTGCTCAAGCAAAGGCCAGATAAAATCCACATAGGTCAAACGCTGCTCTGGTGCAGCCTTCCTACCGGCCAGCTTCAACAGCCAGATGATAGGCATTCCGTCGACCATATTGACGCTGTTTTGATAGCACTGCCTGAGACTGCTGGATCGATAAAAGAGATGCAGCGAATGAAGATTGTGCGCCAGTACGGTTGTAGTCGAGTCCGTTTCAACAACATTTTTTAAGTGCTGTAAATAATCAGCACAAGTACCGAGATGTGACTTGAAGCCGAGCAAACTGACAGCTGTTAGTGGCGATTTAGTAGGCATTTGGATCTGTCCATCCGCCGACGGCTGTTCGCAATACAATGCGTAAATCCATCATTGTATTTCGCGTAGCGATGTATTGAAGGTCGTGCTCCACTCTTGCCTGCATATCTTCAACAGTGCGTGTTTCTCCGCGTAAGCCATTTATTTGGGCCCAGCCCGTAATACCGGGTGTAGCACCGTAGCGCTTCATCAGGTCAGGAATACGTTGGCTGTAGTCATCATCAAGTGAGAGGGGGTGGGGCCTTGGTCCAACAAGAGACATTTCACCTTTGAGCACATTGAGTAATTGCGGAAGCTCATCAATACTGGTGCGTCTAATCAGAGCACCGACGCGTGTCACGCGCACATCATTCTTAGTTGCTTGTACAAACTCCGCATCAGGTTGGAAGCTCATGCTACGGAATTTATAAACTTGAAAAACAGTGCCACCCAGACCATAACGTTTTTGCTTAAAAAGCACAGGCCCTGGATTATCAAGTTTGATGCACAAGGCAGTAAGCGCTAGAAATGGAGATAGCAACAGCAATGCTGGCACGGTGATCGCCAAATCCAAGGCACGTTTGCTCAGCGGCATACGATGCTCGACATTGTTATCTATTGAACTGCTCACTAGTCCATCCGGTCTTTGTAATAGGCGTAGTGGCTAGCTGACTGGCTTGACGCGTTGAGAATGCAACCGTTGACGCTTACACCCGCGTACTGAAGACGACGGATACTCTCTTTAAGTTGTTGTTCTTTAACTTCAGATTCTTTAACGACCATTAGAGTTGTGCCAGCTGCGCGACCAATGGTTGTAGCTGTAGCAACGCTCAAAATAGGTGGCGTATCAATAATAGCAATGTCAAAAGCCGGGGTGATACGCGACAAGAAGGACTGTAAATCCCCTTCGTTAGGAGCACTGCTATGCATTTCATCTGAGTGATGTCCGCGTGGCAGAACATACAAATTGGGAACGCCAGTCGTTTTTACAGCTTTGGCTGCACGAGCTACACCAGCAACTGCATCAACCAGACCAGGGCCGCCGTCAATAGCAAATGTTTTGTGGATATAACCGCGTTGATAGTCGGCATCAATCAAAAGTACCCGCTTACCAGATTGCGCTAACAGCACTGCGAGATTGACACTCACAAAGGACTTACCCATTGCCGGAAGCGGGCTGCAAATCATTAAAATGTTGTTGCGCGAGTTGTACATGAGATCGCTGAGCATCGAGCGCAGGCCACGAAGATTCTCTATCGAAAAATCTTCCGGTTCGCGAATGGCTAAAACCTCGTGACTGCCAGCAGGCAATAGGTCGCCGCGTTTTGCTGCCGACTTACCAGGATGGCGAAATTGGCGTTGTGCCTCGCTGCGAGGGATGTTCATGAAAACAGGCAGGCCGGAGTGACGAGCCAGAGCCACATCGTCATCGATAGTGTTGCTGAATGATGAACGCACCAGCACCCAAAAAGCGTATAGAAATAGCGCTCCAAGTGCGGCTAAGGCAAAAACCAGTTTTTTCTTAGGAGCTACAGGTTTAGTCTGGGGCAGCGCTAGATCAACAATTTGCACACTTCCAACAGTATTCGCCTGAGCCAATCGAAGTCGTTGTGCTCTTTCATTAAGCTCGGTGTATAGCTTTCGTGCCGCGTCCACATCACGCTGCAATGGCCCAAGATCATGGGATACGCGGGCGATGTTGGGTATACGATCTTGCAAACTAGTGATAGTTGAGCGGTATGTCGATATCTCTTTGTCCAACTTCGCGACTGAAGGGTGTAAACGTGTATATCTTTCACGCAGTTCCTGTCTCTCGCGCTCTAGCTCAAGCAGCTTAGATTCTTCAGTCGACAGACGCTGTACCAGCGCATTTGTTTGCGCACTGACACCTACCGCGGAATTGTTGCGTTGCTGATAGCGTCGTAGTCGAGCTTCAGCGCGATCCATCCCTGTTTTTAGCTCGGGTAAACGCTGCTCAAAAAAGGCAAGTTCGCTACGGAAAGACTTGCTCTCCCAGCCCAGCTTTACGTCGCTGTATTTGTTAGCAATAGCGTTCAGAAGGTCAGCAGTGGTCTGAGGATCTTCTCCGCGTAAAGAAAGCGACATAACACGTGAGGTAGTATCGCCACTTTCAATAGTTAGTGCTTCTCGCAAGTCAGTGAGAGAGCTTTGCAGTGACTTAAAAGTAATAGTGAAGACAGTTCCTGGCTCCGCTTCAAGGCGTTCCACGCGCAAGTCCAGCAGCTGGTTACCGAAGGCTCGAGCGCTCGCGGTTCGACCAACTAGTGCTTTCTCGATAACAACTGTTTCTTCGTCGTATACGGAATAGTGACCATCGCCGAGAGCAAATAAACGCAGTTCTTTATTCTGCCAAGCGTCAGGAACGTTTAGCTCGCTGAGCTCAAGATGCGTTTCTCTCCAGGCGTAAGCCTGCGCGTTTGGTTGTGCTTCAAGCCAAAACTGCAGGCTAGGCCATAGTTTTGACAAGGCAGACAACACAGGCATTTCAAGTGGCTGAACTTCGACCTGTAATCGAGCGGCTTTAATGACTGGTTCTAAAACCTCGCGAGAGCGAATGAGATCGCCCTCTTCTTTTATCAAAGGGGTGAGGGTTCCGTTTGCCTGAGCAGAAGCATCAATGATGTCGTCAGCGCTGGATGTAGATGCAACACGCAGAAGCGCATCGGCCTTATAGACGTTGGTTGTCGTCAGCAGATAAATCCAAGCTAACAGCAAGCCAACAATAAGCGCAGCGATGAAGCCCCATTTGTGGCGTTTCAGTATGCGCACAAGCTCACGCGTATCACTAGTCGCAGGTGCGGTGATTTGCGGGCCAACTGGTGCGGTGTATTGAATCGCTTTCATTTCCATACTTAAAATTAGCTTGTTTTAAGGGGCGTTCTGACAATTAACGACCATTCAAAGGGGTCAGTTGGCGTTTGCAATATCCATCATGTCAGTGACTTCTTCTGCATACTCTTCAGGCTGGTCTTCTAAATTGTCTAGGCCAAGATCTTTTCTAAAATGATCAATCGCCTTAGCTAGACCAATTTGCAATTTGATTTTTGGTTGCCATCCCAGCAAATTTGCAGCTCGACTGATGTCTGGCTTGCGCATTTTGGGATCATCTTTAGGCAATTCACAGTAGAGTAAATTTGAGTCGCTACCGGTCAATTCGATAACGGCTGTTGCCAGCTCGTTCATGTTGAATTCACCAGGGTTGCCCAAGTTGACTGGGCCTATGACGGTTTCTGGCGTATCCATCATGGCGATAAAACCATTGATGAGGTCGTCTACATAACAGAAAGAGCGTGTTTGGCTGCCATCTCCGTATAGTGTAATGTCTTTATTCTGAAGTGCTTGCACGATGAAATTTGAGACTACTCTGCCATCGTCATGAGCCATACGTGGGCCGTAGGTGTTGAATATGCGAACAACCTTGATCGGCACACCATGAAAGCGGTGGTAGTCAAAAAATAGTGACTCGGCAGTACGCTTACCTTCGTCATAACAGGAACGAGGGCCAATCGTATTGACGTTGCCCCAGTAAGATTCTGGCTGAGGGTGTTGAGTAGGGTCGCCGTAGACTTCGCTTGTAGAAGCCTGGAAAACGATAGCTCCAGTCTCAAGGCCAAGATCAAGTACGTTGATTGCTCCATGCACGCAGGTTTTGGTCGTCTTAATTGGGTCACTCTGATAATGCACAGGGCTTGCTGGACACGCCAAATTGTATATTTGGTCTATTTTTTGAAAGCCTGACGGCAGTATGATTGGGTCGACAACGTCATGGTTCAGAAATTGAAAGTTGTCGTCGCCAAGGTTGTGTTCTATGTTCTTTAGACTTCCTGTACTCAAGTCATCTAGGCACAAAACTCTGTGGCCGTGGCTGAGTAGCTCATCACATAGATGTGAGCCCAAGAATCCTGCGCCACCTGTTACCAAAATAGATTTCACTGCAACTGACCCCTTTCTACAAACATTCAAATTAACCAACTTAGTACGTTGTCGCTCGCATCATTAGATAGAGGGTCAAAGTAGTGAACACTCTAATGCGAGTTTTGAAAACAAAATGTGACGCACTTCCCGTTTGCATCACAATATGACTACGATTGTGCGAGTTTGTTGGCTTAGCTGCAAGGGAGATCGGGTTACGAAAATAGGGGTTTAGTTAATGAAAAAAGTGTTGACAACGAATAAGCATTCTTAGAACTATCAAACATCTCGAATAGGTTTTTAACTTTCATTGTTGAATGGTTTCATAAGCTCCTGAAAAATAAAGTGATGATTGAATGAGACATGCATCACACTGTCATAATGGACCCTTGCAACTGGAACAGAAACGAAACAGCAGTACCCCCATTACAATTAGAAAGTAACAGTGATATTTAATAGCTTTTTTTAAAACTGATCCATTTGAGTTAATTTATGACGCACGATGACTGGATGTATGAGGCTTTGATACTTGCAAAGCACGCTCAAGCGCTTGATGAGGTTCCAGTTGGGGCTGTAGTTGTACTTGGCGATAAAGTAGTTGGAAAAGGCTTTAACCAACCTATTGGGACATGTGATCCAACTGCTCATGCAGAAATACAGGCCATGCGTGATGCCGCAATACAGCTCGGGAACTATCGCTTAGTTGATTGTAAACTCTATGTGACACTTGAGCCTTGCACGATGTGTGTGGGTGCGATGGTTCATGCCCGCATCGACACACTTATTTATGGTGCAAGTGAACATCGCACCGGTGCTGTAGAGAGTCAGCTGCAGTTATTGGAATCCTCAGCTCACAACCATCAAGTTCAGTCTATCGGTGGAGTGCTCGAACCTGAATGTCGTGAGCTGCTGCAAGCCTTTTTTAAGGCTCGCCGTAAACGCTAAAAGTTCCTGAATCTGCAGATAGATTGGTACAACGTATATCTCAGTGTGCTCAAACTAAAGCAAGATGATTCATAGGCCGCTACCAAGAGTAGGCCTTTTCAGGAGCGAGTGATTTGCGTGCGTGATTGTGAAGGCTGTCGTCCATTACCGCGGAGCAGCACCAACTTTCATGCGTTTATCTCAATTAATTGAAGAACTTGCTGCCAAATTTGATCCAGACTCGACAGCTGGAGAAGACGTTGCAGCTGCAGCTGCTCGAACGACTTTGGTTGCACAATTGACTGCTCTAGAAGCCGCAAGGGCCGGTTCGGTGGGTCGTGGTCTGCAGCTGGCTGCTGAAGAACTGCAAGAATTGGCTCTGCTGACAGGCTCTCAAGACGAAAACATCCGGCAATTGGGAGAGGGTGCGACACTTACGATAGCGGAAGTTCGCCACCTTTTTGATGGTTTGGCGACTAATCGTTGGAACAGCGCTGAACAGCTTCGCGAAGACCTGGCGGCAGTTCAGGACAGTATCGCTTTGATGGTGAGCGGTCTGGTAAGAAAGATCTCCGCCATGCCTCAATCGATTAGTGACTATGAAGCGCCGCAGTCTGCTGATCGGGTACAGATAGAAACGCTTTTGCGTCAGGCAATGATAAATGGGCGGGATCGTTTAACAGCGATGCAAATCATTGTTGAAGCCTTAGCGACATTTAGCCATGGCGTAGTTGATGTAGAGCAACTGCTAAATTTGGACACTGACGTCCTAGATTACAACACGCGTCAGCGCTTGGCAGGACTGACTAGAGATCAACGTCTTGACGATAGCATCATCGCCTCTAAAACAGCACATTAAGCCAGCGTTAGTCCGCTTGCTCAATGCGCAGGTTGTTGTTATCTATAGAGACTATCCTAACGACAGTGCCCGCGGGTAGATCTGGCCCGTGAAGCTGCCAGATTGTATCGTGGATATTGATTTGGCCTTGTCCTGCGCTAATTGCCTCTTTTAGTGCATGTGTTTGGCCTATTAGTCCATCGCCCCGGCGGTTGAGCGTTGGTTGTTCACTAGATATATCTCTTCGCTGAATCCAAAAGCGGGTTATCGCCAGTAACAATATGGTTGATACTGAAAAACAGAGCACCTGCAGTTGCCAGCTAGTGTCTGGCAACAAATAGGCGAGCAGAGCCGTCAAGAATGCCCCAGCACCAGCCCACATCAATATTGCCGTAAAGCTGATAACTTCTAGGATCATTAACACGGTGCCAAAAATCAACCAGTGCCAAAAAGTGATCTGCGCCATTTCCATCATAACTAAATCTCGAGATCCGTCTTGCTGACGGCAGGTGCTTTAGGAATTGCCCCCGCTGCAGCTGATGCCGCTGGGTTCAAACCAGTCAGAGCTCCTTTGGTCAATTCTCCGATACCGCCTATAGCTCCCAGCAAACTGGTCGCTTCAAGGGGCAAAAAGACGACTTTTCCATTTTCAGCGCTGGCTACTGCTTCCAGTGCGCCAACGTATTTTTGCGCTACAAAATAGTTGAGCGCCTGCACATTTCCACCGCTGATGGCATCCGAGACCATTTGAGTTGCTTTGGCTTCTGCCTCAGCTTCGCGTTCACGCGCTTCCGCTTGTCTAAAAGACGCCTCTCGTTGGCCTTCAGCTAGCAAAATCGCCGATTGCTTTTCACCTTCAGCACGCAGAATTGCTGCCTCGCGGCTACCTTGCGCATCTAGGATATTTGCACGCTTCTCTCTCTCCGCCTTCATTTGGCGTGCCATCGCATCAACCATTTCCTTAGGCGGGTTGATATCTTTGATCTCGATGCGTGTGACTTTTACACCCCAGGGCTGAGTGGCCTGATCGACTACGCGCAAAAGGCGCTCGTTGATCAGATTCCGGTTCGAAAGCAGATCATCTAAATCCATGCTGCCCATCACCGTGCGGATGTTGGTGGTGGTGAGATTGATAATGGCGGCTACGCGGTCATTGATCTCATAAGAGGCTTTGGCGGCGTCCAGAACTTGGAAGTAGACAACGCCGTCTACAGTGATCATCGCGTTGTCTTTGGTGATAACCTCCTGTGAAGGCACATCGCTGACGGTCTCCATCATGTTGACCTTGTGTCCAACTTGGTCAACAAATGGCAGGATCAGCCTCAAACCGGGCTTGATTGTGCGGGTGAATCGACCCAAACGCTCAATGGTATGCTCTTCGCCCTGTGGTACAACTTTGGCCGCTGCAATCGCGACGATGGCTGCCAAAATCAAAATTACAACGACAAAAACACTGAAGGTGCCCATGTTCCTACTTCCTCAGTTACAACAGTGTGTGCTGTTGTTGAAAGAACAGCTCAAAGCATGAGTGTAGCCCGAGTGCTGCTGCAGAGCCGAACGATAAATACCGATGGACGCGGATTCACCGAAATTACCGAATTCGCGCGGCAGATGATCGACGAGAAGCGGCTCTTAGACGGTATGGCGCATATTTTTGTTAGGCACACGAGTGCGTCGTTGCTAATCACCGAGAACGCCGATCCTGATGTTCGCCGTGACCTTGAAACGGTCTTCGCCGGCTTTGCCCAAGATGGTGATGCTCGCTATCGCCATGACTGCGAGGGCCCAGATGACATGGCCGCCCATATTCGTTGTGCTTTGACGCAGACCACATTGAGCATACCCGTGATGGATGGCCAGCTTTTGCTTGGAACTTGGCAGGGCTTATATTTGTGGGAGCATCGATATCAACCCCACCGCAGAGAATTGATATTTAGCTTGCAGGGAGAGTTTGTAGATTTAAGGATCACCCCAAAGGGGTAGGTAGCCGACCTTGGGGTATCTAATAAGCGTTTTGTTGTTTGGCTTGATCTTCTTCTAAGCGCTGCTTTTGCACTTGCGCGTGTTGCTGACGGATGACGTCAATTTTGGCGGGTAACTCGTATCTCAGAGCGCTGCAACGGCAGCCAAACTGGCGCCGGTAGCTAATGGATATGCCGTCTTGCTGCCAGCTGTAAAGCTGATCACTGATGAACTTACCTTTTTTTTCTTGCGGCTCACCGTACTTTCGTTTGAGCTTGGCCAGCATCTGTCTATGGGACGTCAAATTGATGTGATATTCGGCAAAGGCAAAGCGGTTATCCTGCGCATCAAATCCTAAGTACAGCCGCTGGCTCTCTGATAAAACTTCCGAACTGTCAAACGCCTCAAAAACTTCTGGTCTTTCGCTGTCGAGCAAGGTGGCACCGGCTGCACGCGCCGCGAGCCCTAAACTGCCTTTATTGGCGTCGCTCAGGTTGACACCAAAGAGCTCCACCGCCCATGCAGATGGGCAAAGTGGTAGCCAGAGTACCAATAGAAGTAGTATACGCATACTTGTTTGTCGGCGACCTCAGGCGGTTCCGCAGAGTGCTGCGATACATATTAGCTGTCAGTCTCGCCGTTGAGTTCAAGCAGGCGACGAGCGACTTCGGCTGTGTGCCTTTGAGCAGCTGCATTGGCTTCAATAGGGTCTCGGCGGCCAATCGCAGCGACAATCTCCCCGTGCTGCGCGACTACAACACGGCCAAAACCTGACTGTTCAAAAAGCCGCTCTGAAGAGATTGTGATGCTAGCCTCTAATGCTTCACGCAGGTGACGCATGATATCCAAGAGCACCTTATTATGAGATGCGCTGGTGATCGCCAAATGAAGGCTGGTGTCGTATTTAGCCATCGCCAGTTGGTCTTGGCGCTCGACGGCTGCAGCAAAGCGGTGGTGCAAATTCCGTATCGCAGACATCTCTCTGTCAGTGGCCAAGTTGGCGGCACCTTCGGCGGCGAGCGCATCCAATGCCGAGCGCACAGCCAGCAACTCTTGCCTGCTTCGGGCAGATTGCTGCAGCAATGTGGGCAAAGGTGAGGGGCTAGCACTCGCAACAACGCTTCCGGAACCACGTTTACTGATGACCAATCCACGAGTGCGTAAGCTTTGCAGCGATTCGCGCAGGGCAGCTCTTGAACAATTAAGTTGAGCTGCCAGTATTCTTTCGGCGGGCAATCTAGTGCCCAGCGGCCAACGTCCTGAGACAATAAATTCCTCTAATTGTTGAAGGTTGCTTGGGGCCTGCATCAGATCGATTCCATCGATAACTTGTTCAGCTGCTATTGCAGCACGGTATTGCTATCAATTCAATTGGTCTGACCAATTATGAAATACTTTGAGCTACTGCAAGGGCGCGCTAGCATGCACATCATAAACAGAGGAAAAATGCATGAGCGTAGATTCATCGAGCACCAATGCAAAGGTCGGTCTTTTTGTCACCTGCCTCGTCGATTTGCAAAGGCCTAGTGTTGGCTTTGCCGCAATCAAATTATTGGAGTTAGCAGGCTGCGATGTTGATGTGCCTGCATCGCAAACATGCTGTGGTCAGCCGGCATTTAATAACGGTGATTACGACTCCGCTGCTGCACTGGCTCGACAGACCATCGCAGCGCTCGAGGATTATGACTATGTCGTGGCGCCCAGTGGTTCGTGCGCCGGCACGCTCAAATGCCATTATCCCAAACTGTTGGCGGATGATCCCGATTGGGCGGCCAGGGCAGCAGCCTTTGCAGGCAAAGTGCACGAGTTGATGAGCTTTTTAGTCGACGTCAGGGGATTAGAGCCAGCCGCACTAGATACCCAGTTCAAAGCAACCGCCACTTATCACGACAGCTGCTCAAGCCTGCGAGAAATGGGCGTCAAAGAACAACCGCGAGCGTTGTTGCAGGGGGTGGATGGATTGGCTATCACCGAAATGGAAGACACTGAAGTTTGCTGTGGTTTTGGTGGCACCTTCTGTGTCAAATACCCAGAGATCTCAGCGCGAATCGGTAGCGATAAGTTAGCCAATGCCAAAGCGACTGGCGCTAATGTCCTGCTGGGCGGTGATCTCGGTTGTTTGCTCAATCTATCGGGGCGGGCACGACGAGAGGGAATAGATTTGCGTGTCTTCCACACCGCTGAAGTGTTGGCGGGCATGGCTGAACGCGGCATTGGCGAGGAGATCAAATAATGCACGTTCGCAGCTTAGAATTTAAACAGCGCTCAGCTATAGCTCTTGATGAGCCAAACTTGCAAAAAGCACTCAAGCAGGGCAAAGCGGGTTTTCAGGGTCATCGTGCTAAGGCAATAGATTTGGTGCCTGAGTGGCAGCAAATCCGCAGCGATGCCAAGGTGATGAAGGATCACACGTTGGAAAACCTTGACTACTACTTGCTGCAATACGAAGCGGCAGTTGAGGCGCGTGGTGGCAAAGTACATTGGGCACCCACAGCTGCTGATGCCAATCGAATTATCACTGAATTAGTAACAGATGCTGAGGCCAAGTTAGTGGTCAAAGGCAAATCAATGGTCAGCGAAGAAGTTGCGCTGAACGATGCTCTCGAAGCAGCAGGTGTGCTGACTGTCGAAACTGATCTGGGTGAATACATCATTCAGCTTGCAGGAGAACCACCCAGCCATATTATTGCTCCAGCGTCGCACAAGACCAAAGAACAAGTTTCCGATCTATTTGAAAAGGCACACGGTGGTCCTCGAATAGAAGACCGTCCAGGGTTGGTCACGCAAGCGCGGCAAGTGTTGCGTGAAAAATTTATGACCGCTGACATTGGCATCACAGGTGCCAATCTGTTCATAGCTGAAAGCGGACAGCACGTACTAGTCACAAACGAAGGTAACGGCGATCTGTGTTCTAGCGTGCCAAAGATGCAGATCGTCATCACCAGCATCGACAAAATCGTACCAACTTTAGAAGACGCGGCGGCCACGCTCAGGTTGCTAGCTCGCAGTGCGACCGGCCAACACATCTCAAACTACACCAGCCTGTACGGCGGGCCCAAGGCGGCTGACGAACTGGATGGACCTGAGCAGTACCACGTAGTCCTCGTCGACAATGGGCGGAGTACCATGCTTGGCAATGCCTTCAAAGACATGCTTCGCTGTATTCGATGCGGTGCCTGCATGAACCACTGCCCAGTCTACGGCAGTGTTGGTGGGCATGCTTATGGTTGGGTTTATCCAGGACCCATGGGCTCAGTACTCACACCCAACATGGTTGGCTTAGAGCAGACCATGGATTTGCCAAACGCCTGCACCATGAATGGTCGTTGTGCAGAGGTTTGTCCCATGAGCATTCCATTGCCCGATCTATTGCGAGAACATCGTCGTTTGCAGTTCCAGCGAGGACTTGGTGGCAAAGTTGCGCGCGGCACTCTAGCCGCTTGGGCCGCAGTTGCGCAAAAACCAGGTGTGTACCAAGCCTTGACTCGACCTGCAGTAAAGCTGATGGGGCACTTTGGCGGCAAGAGTGGTGTTTACAAATCACTGCCAGGGTTAGGGGGGTGGACTAGTCAGCGCGATCTACCCGCTCCACAGGGCGATACCTTCATGGCGCAATGGCGTAAACAACAAAAGGGGAAAAAGTCATGAGTGGGCGCGATCAGATAATAGCTAACATCCGTCGTTCACTCGGACGTGAAGGGCCGCTCGCAGAACAACAAGTTGCGGCGTTGCAAGCACGCGAGGCTGCTCATCACCAACACGCTAGGCCTAAAGTCGGCGGTGACTTGGTTAGTAAGTTAAAAGAGCAAATGGCACGCGTGCAAATGACCGTGAGCGATTTAGGCAGTGAAGCGGAGCTCGGCGAAGCAGTGGCAGAATATCTGCGTGAGCATCAGTTGCCAGCCAACATCACCATCGCGCCTGAACTACAGCAAGTAGACTGGCCTGAAGCTTTAGACGTACACGCTGGAGCAGCGAGATCCGAGGACCTGAGCAGCGTGACTGCTTGTATCTGTGCAATTGCCGAGACTGGTTCGATTATGTTGTCCGCCAGCGCAGCATCGCCTGCAACACTGCGATTTATGCCCGATAATCACATGGTCGTTCTACGCCGCGAGCAAGTTGTTTCTCATATAGAGGATGCTTGGCAGGTGATGCGAGATCAGCCTGGTGGCATCTCCAGGGCTGTACATATCAACACTGGCCCCAGTCGCACCGGAGACGTAGAGCAGGTGATTGAAATAGGAGCCCACGGGCCCCGTAGGATGCACGTGTTTCTAGTCGGTTAGGCTTTCACTAGTTGCCGCTGTAACTATAGGGCTACAGCGCGTTATGGACGTTCAATCCCAATCTATTGATATTTAGGTCGACGCAGTCCGCTACTTTGCTTCAGGCGGTTGGGTATTTTATGGAAGTTATTCAGACTAGTCAGCTGCCAATGCTGGCCACGTCGGGTTCCCGAATGCGCGTGCAGCAAATAGCGGTAGTCGCGTCTTGCTTGGTGCAGTTGCTTGTTGAGCTCACTCAAGCTGCGTCTTATTTTTCGCATTCTATGGTTGCTAGCGTTTAGTTTGCGAGCCCGCTTTAGCACACGAATAATATTTTTTTCTTTACGCTCTAGCCGCTGTACCTTCTTATCCGCTCGGTACAGTGAGGAGTGTCGCTGGTCGTTATTTTGATGCGATTGCCGGTAGGGGCGCTGCTGATGAAATTTATCAGGGGTGCTGGGGACTGTGGTCTGGTTTTGTCCCTGAGCGGCGCGCCAGGGTTTAAAAAAGTTGGCGGGTTCTCTCGCCTGAAGATCGCCAATCTGAGCACTAAGGCCCAGCAATGCAAACGCGATGACTAATTTCATATTAATTCTCCGTAGACCGTAGACGGCAGCTAAAAACTGCCTTAAATGTCTGGCATTCGTAGAATTGGAGTGCACTATCTTGCTGGAGTTCCGCGCTTTTGTCGTAACTGGCTTTAGCTTTGCAAGATATGTGATCAGGTCGCTTTTTTGCGCCTAAGTATTAACCGCAATTTGGTTTCAGGTAGAGCCTAAGCAATTAATTTATAAAAGTGGTTGCAGCAGCGACCAAGCGGTTTGCAATAGCACTTTCTGTGCAGCCTCATTGGGGTGGATACCATCTGCTTGCATAAGCTCCAGATCAGTTGCTACACCTTCCAGGAAAAAAGGTGACAGTGGCACTTGGTGCTCTTCGGCCACCTGCGCGAAGCTCTCATGGAACTTTTTGCTGTAAACGCCGCCGTAGTTGTCTGGAATGCGCATACCAAGAACAACGGCTTGGCAGTTATTGTCAGTGCACAGCTGAACCATCGTTGACAAATTTTTACGCATCTTTTTTAGAGATAAACCGCGTAAGCCATCGTTTCCGCCGAGTTCAATCACTAGTATATGAGGTTGATGACGTTCAAAAGCTGCGGGAAGTCGTGCGAGGCCCCCGGATGTTGTATCGCCGCTGATGCTGGCATTGATCACTTGATGTGGATACTGCTCATCTTCAAGTTGCTCACGCAGTTTTTGCACCCAGCCATCTGTCTCGTCCATACCATAGGCGGCACTGATGCTATCGCCGACGACCAGAATATTAGGTTGGGCTGCTCGAGTTGCGGTCGACACAAACAACAAAATTAACATTAGAGCGGCCCAGAGGGGTGCTCGATAAGACGAGAAATGGAACATGACAGAACCTGTTAGCAATTCAAAAGACATACTACTGCAAGCAAGCGGTCTAGCAAAAACTGTTGTCGCACCGGGTGGGGAGCTCTGCTTACTCAAAGGCGCTGATATGACAGTTAGCGCCGGTGAAGTCGTTGCAGTAGTGGGGCCATCAGGAGCGGGCAAATCTACATTGCTTGGCTTGCTAGCTGGGTTAGACGCGGCAAGCGCAGGTGACGTTCAACTTTTTGGTCAATCTCTCGTTGGCATGGACGAAGACGAGCGCGCCAAGTTGCGCCGCGGACGAGTGGCTTTTGTTTTTCAGAACTTTCAGCTTTTGCCAGGTTTGAATGCTCAAGAGAATGTGCAATGGGCGTTGGAGTTGGCCGACATCGCATCACCAGCTGAAGCTGCTCGCCATGCGTTGGGCCAAGTGGGCTTGGGCGAGCGCATAGAGCACTATCCATCGCAACTCTCAGGTGGTGAACAGCAGCGGGTGGCACTCGCTAGAGCATTTGCACTCTCCCCAAAGCTACTGTTTGCAGACGAGCCTACTGGAAATTTAGACCAGGCTACCGGCGAATTAGTGATGGAAGTGCTTTTTGAACTGCGCGACCGCATCGGTTGCGCGCTAGTTTTGGTCACTCACGACATGGCTTTGGCTGCACGTTGTGATCGCAGGTTAACCGTGCGTGATGGACAACTGAGCGAAGGCGAATGAATATCTGGCGAGAACTCCGGCGGGCGGGTGAGCTGCGCGTCGTCGCTGCGGCTTTAGTGGTTGCAGTGGCGGCGGTCAGTACCATCGGTTTTTTTACTGACAGAGTGCAAGGTGCACTGAACGCTCGAGCTACTGATCTAATCGGCGCAGATATGGTGCTCTCCAGCACCAGTGGTATAAGTGCTGAGATAACGCAGAAGTTAGACGAACTGCAATTACAGCAGGTGAAGTTAGTTCAGTTTCCAAGCGTCGCTCTGACAGAAGACGACGACAGCTCTCTTATTGCAGTCAAGGTAGTGGCTGAGGGCTATCCTCTGCGCGGTGAATTGCAGATTTCAGACAGCATTAGTGGGGACGTTCGACTCGCTGATGGTGTGCCAGCGCCCGGTGAGTTTTGGGTCGGCGGCAGATTGTTGTCCGAACTTGGACTGCAAGTAGGCGATAAATTACAAGTCGGGGAACTGCTTCAACCCATCACTCGTGTGATTCAATATGAGTCAGATCGCGGAGGATCACTGTTTCAAGTCGCACCACGTGTGATGTTCAATCAAGCTGATCTAGAAGCGAGCTCTCTGATCGGGCCAGGCAGCCGGGTGCGTCACTCGGTGCAACTGATGGGCGAGCCGGACAAATTGCAAACCTTAAGAGAATGGGTCGAAGCGCAAGACATTGCCGGCCTGCGCTTGCAGGGCCTAAGCGACGCTCGTCCCGAAATCCGCAATGCTCTTGATCGCGTTGGGCGTTTCTTAGGTCTCGCGGCGATGCTCACCGTTTTAGTCGCTGGTGCGGCAGTCACTGTTGCACTGCAAGGCCTAGTTCAGCGCGAGTCAGACGCAGCAGCAATCAAGCGGTGCTTTGGAGCTACTCAAGCAGAAGTTCTAGGTCAATTGTTTAACCGTCTTGGTTTGGTCTGTCTCAGCGCTAGTGTTATTGGATTAATCATTGGCTACGGCATGCAGGCAGTTGTCGCCTCTGCAATAGGCCAGTGGTTTGATGCCGATCTTCCGGCACCCGGTTTGACGCCAGTTTTTGCTGGACTAGCGACTGCTTTGATTACCTTAGTGGGCTTTGGCTTGCCAAGTGTTTTGAGAATCCGACAAGTACCAGTGGTGCGTGTATTGCGGCGTGAACTGGGTGCTCCGCCAGCGGCGGCGTGGCTAGTCGGTGGTGCAGCGTTGATCGCATTGGCGTTGTTATTATTGTGGCAGGCTCGCAGTGTGACATTGGCCGGGCTTGTACTGATGGCGATGATGGCGGCAATACTGTTATTGGCGGTATGCAGTTGGATAGCCGCTCGTTTAGCGCGTCGCTGGCCCGGAAAACTGCGCCCAGGCGTGCCTTTTGGTACAGCCGCTTTAGCGCGTCGACAAGGCGCAGGGCTTTTGCAGGTTAGTGCTTTTGGTTTGGGCCTGTTGGCACTGTTGCTACTGACTGTCGTAGGCGGTGACTTGCTGGAGAACTGGCAACGAGAACTGCCGCAAGACGCACCCAATATGTTTTTGATAAATATTCAGCCTGAGCAGCGAGACGGAATAGAGCAGAAGCTAAAAGACGCTTCTACCGGACCAATAGATTTATACCCCATGAGTCGCGGTCGTCTGGTCAGCATAAATAAAAAATTGGTAGACCCTGACAGCTACAGCGAGGGTAGAGCTCAGAATCTTGCACGCCGAGAATGGAATATTTCTTCTCTGGCGGAGCAGCGCTTAGACAATCCCATTGTTGCGGGTGAGTGGTGGACTGAGGAACAACTAGATCAACCCTTATTTTCTGTGGAGCGTGAAATCGCTGGGAATTTGGGAATAGAGGTTGGCGATAGCTTGACCTACAGAATTGCAGGTGAGGACTACAGTGGTGTGGTGGGCAGTTTACGCGAAGTAACTTGGGACAGTTTTAAGCCTAATTTCTTTTTAGTGGCAACACCCAGCTGGCAGGCGCAGTTGCCTGCTACCTATATGACAAGCCTGCGTCTTCCTGAAGAAAGCCGAGGTGCTCTAGTTGCATCGCTGGTACGGGAATTCCCCGGCATCACAGCACTCGATGTTCGAGCCGTCATCGCCCAGGTTCGCAGCCTCTTGGACAGTGGTTCTGCTGCAGTGCGATATACCTTGGCGTTTACACTATTAGCGGGTGTTGTCGTGCTTGTCGCGGCAGTGCAAGCCAGCGCGGGTGAAAGGCGCAAAGAAGCAGCATTGCAACGAGCACTAGGTGCCAGTCGCGCCGAGGTTCGCGCTGCTCTGCTGGCTGAATTTGCTGCTTTGGGTGCGCTTGCAGGTCTGTTAGCTGCTGCGGTGGCGGTGGTCGCTGGGCAATTGGTCTCGAGGTTTGTCTTTGAAGTCACTATGCCAATCGACTGGTCATTGCTGCTTTTGGCACCGACGATCGCCGCTGTTGGTGTGGCAGCTGCCGGTTGGGTTGCTGCACGCTCTGTACTACAAACACCACCTGTGCGTGTGCTGAATAGCGAAATTTAAAAAACTTTTGGCCAGTCCACAAGTGTTTTTTGTGCAAGAGAATATTTAGTCAAATTCACCGCAGCGGCTTAGGCAGCTGCGGTACAATTGTCGGCTGCAATAATTCCTGAGAGTGCAATGAAACACGCGCTGCTGGTAGAAGATTCTCAAGTCGCTGATTATTCAATGGCCGAGGCTTCGCTGTGTCAAACGCTCGATGATCCCGCCCGCATGTTGGCGGCGCTCGAGACAGCGTGGCGCTGTCACATTTCCAGCACTCCCAGCGCTAGTCCGGTCATCGCTGCCGTTATGCTGCAGCAGTTGGGTGCGGACGAAGAGACAAGGCTTGCGGCCCTGCTTGCTCCGGGTGAAGACGACGGCGGGCTCAGTCTAGAAGCTGTCGGCAAAACCTTTGGCGAGACGGTGGCCAAACTGGTGCAAAACGTTCGCTGGATGCGCAGTTTTGGTGAGGCGGCCGGTCTGCCTGCCCATGGCAGCAGTCCACATCGTGCAGAGCGCGTAAGGCGCATGTTGCTGACCACTGTCGAGGATGTTCGAGCAGTTCTAGTCAAATTGGTGTTCCAGCTGCGTCAGTTGCAGCTGATAAACGCTGAATCCGCAGAAAACCGCGAACGCGTGGTGCAAGAAACCCTAGACATCTACGCGCCGCTCGCTAATCGCTTAGGTGTTGCCCAACTCAAATGGGAGCTAGAAGATCTCGCCTTTCGCGAGCGAGAACCCGAAGCCTACAAACGCATCGCCAAAGCGTTAGAAGAACGCCGGGCCGATCGGGAGGCATACATCGCTGCCTTTGTGGCGCGTCTACGCAACCTACTGGAGACCGAAGGCTACATTGATTGCCAGGTTTTTGGTCGCCCTAAACACATCTACAGCATCTGGAAAAAAATGCGCCGAAAGCGCGTCGAGTTCGACGACCTTTTTGATGTGCGTGCGGTTAGAGTGCTAGTCGGCAATGTGCGTGATTGTTATGCGGTGCTCGGGCTGGTGCATAACACTTGGACACCCATACCCAGTGAGTTCGATGATTACATCGCCAACCCTAAGGACAACGGTTATCAGTCGCTGCACACGGCGGTTTTTGGTGACGCTGGGCGGCCTGTTGAAGTACAAGTGCGTACCTCTGCGATGGACCAAGATGCCGAGCTGGGTGTAGCAGCGCATTGGCATTATAAAGAGGGTGGTGCCTTTGATAAGCGCTTGCAAGAGAGCATTAATCAACTTCGCCAGCTGTTAGAGGGCGGTGAAGAAAACAACAGCGAGCAAGACAACGAAGCTTTGGCGAGTGAGGCTTTACGCGACAGGGTTTATGTATTTACACCCTCTGGAGATGTGCTGGATTTGCCTGCGGGGTCGACGCCGTTGGATTTCGCTTATGCAGTACACACGGAGGTTGGACATCGCTGCAGAGGGGCTAAAGTTAATGGTGCGATTGTTCAGCTAAACCGCGTTCTTCGTACGGGTGAGCAAGTAGAAGTATTGACAGCTCGCGAGCCACGCCCCAGTCGAAACTGGTTAGTGCGTGACTTGGGCTATTTGGCCAGTACCCGCACACGGGCCAAAGTGCGCGCGTGGTTTAATTTACAAGATCACGATCAAAATTTGTCCGAAGGACGAACAATGGTCGACGCCGAACTGCGGCGTCTGGGCCAACGAGATATATCACTCGACACGCTGGCGAAAACTTTACACCTAGACGGTGCTGAGGGCTTGTGCCTAGCGCTGGCCAGAGGTCGCATAAGTATTGGTCAAGTGAGCAATGCAGTGGAGTCGCTGCGCCGTGGTAGTGATGCTGAGCCCAGCTACGTGGTCGAACCCAAACCGGCGAGTACCCAGAGAACTAGCGACGGCGATATCAACGTGCTTGGAGTCGGCCAGCTGTTGACCAAGCTTGCACCTTGTTGCAACCCTGTTCCCTATGACCACATTATCGGATACATCACGAAAGGCAAAGGTGTGACTATTCATCGCACCGATTGCAGCAATATGATCAACCTAGGCGTAAACGAAGTGCCTCGGCTTATCGAAGTCGAATGGGGTGAGGAGAATAACGCACGATACTGTGTTGATCTACGAGTAGACGCATACGAGCGACCGGGGCTACTGCGCGATGTATCAGCCTTGTTGAGCCATGATGGTGCCAATATACAAGCACTGCACTTGGATGTGCATACTGAAGACCATGTGGCCTCCATGTCAGTTAAAGTAGAAGTGAGTGACAGCGAGCAACTGACACGAATCATTAATCGTCTGGGCCAACTAGCAAACGTGTTTGATGTTCAGCGAGAACACAAGTGATTGAACTAGACAGCCGAGCCTACCCCAAATGTTAAAAAAAGAACGTGCGGCCTTTGTCGAAGAGCGTCTGGCGGAGTTATATCCAGATCCGCCAATTCCTCTCGACCATACCAACAACTACACGCTCTTAGTAGCGGTGTTGTTGTCTGCGCAGTGTACTGATGCCCGAGTTAACAAAGTAACTCCAGCACTTTTTTCACATGCTGATAATGCGACTGGTATGTGTGACGTTGACGAGCAGATTATCTTAGACATCGTCAAACCCTGCGGATTGGCTCCGCGCAAAGGAAAAGCTATCGCAGAGCTGTCGCGCTTATTGGTAGAGAAACACGGTGGTGAAGTGCCGGAGGATTGGGAAGCATTAGAAGCGTTGCCAGGTGTAGGTCACAAGACGGCTTCAGTGGTGATGAGTCAAGGTTTTGGTGTGCCTGCAGTGCCAGTCGACACGCATGTGCATCGTTTGGCGCAACGCTGGGGTCTAACTGATGGCACTAATGTAGTTAAAACAGAGAGAGATTTTAAAAAACTCTTTGCACCTGAAAGTTGGAACGCATTACACATACAGTTCATCATGTATGGACGGGAATATTGTACTGCGAGGGGATGTGACGGAACGGTTTGTGAAATATGCCGCACTTGTTATCCTAATCGCAAAAAACCGTTCGTTGCAAAAAAACCTTAAAACCAGGGCCACTGCTGTCCCGTTAACTTTCAAAGCAAAACCATCTGATTGATATCAGGCAATCTAGCGCTAGGTGGATCCCCCCT
>JAYJME010000042.1:7487-61961 GCA_036873775.1 Costaria costata
TGACTGCCTGGGTCAGCCCGTGGTTGCCAGGTTTCGCAGCGACCATGTTGGATTCAGCGGATGTCGAGCGGGAGACTCGACAAAGGTAGAGTCCGAGGGTGATTGGCAGAGTGCTTGGAACCGACGATGCAACGCCGTTGCAGTTTTGGGTGGCGGTTGCGGAGGGTCATGTCCTGCAACTTGATGATGTTGTTGCCATGGGCCGGATACTTCCGACCGGCGAACAGCTTTCGATCTACGGCATCGTGAACCAGGTTCGTGCCCGTCACGAAGGGGCGACCTTCGACAGCGATGTGTTCCTGATCGCCGATGGCATCCTCCCCGCCGAGGTTGCCGAGGCAGCGCTTGTTCAGGTGACCCGAGTGGTTCCTGAAGTGTTCGTGCCGCCGCTGCCCGGTACCCCGGTGCGTATTGCCGAAGACGACGAACGCGACCGCGCGCTCGACTTTGACAGTGTCACCAGACGCCTCCCCGCTGGGTTGAGCCGTGAGAACGAACCGATCTACCTGGACCTCGACTTTGTCGATGGCACCAAGGGCGCCCACATCAATATCTCGGGCATTAGCGGTGTGGCCACGAAGACCAGTTACGCCACGTTCTTGCTGTATTCGCTGTTCAACACCGGCGTGTTGGGCAAGGAAGCAGCAAATACCAAGGGCCTTATCTTTAACGTGAAGGGCGAGGACCTGCTTTTCCTCGATTCGCCGAACACACATCTGACTCCCGATCAGGCCGCACGTTACGAACACCTCAACATGGAGCCAGCTCCGTTCTCGAGCGTTGGCATTGTGGCCCCACCTCGACGCGGCGACAAGGCCGCGACTCCTGCTGTTGGCTCTCGCACCACCGGAGTAAGCCCGTTCTTCTGGACGCTCGACACGTTCTGTCGGGCCAACCTGCTGCCGTTCCTGTTCGCCGATTCCGAAGACGAACGCCAGCAGTACACGATCGTTGTGCAATCGGTGACCGCTCAACTGGCCGCCGCGGTGCGCAACGATCCGTCCAACGATGGTGCGGTTCGCATCGAGGGCACAACAATTCGTACGTTTACCCATCTCGTCGATTTCATCGAGCGCAAGCTGCTCCCCGACGATCCCGAAGATAAGCCCGATCAGAAGTGGACTGGCCGTGCCGTCAGCGGCAGCAGCATCAACGCGTTTGTCCGCCGGCTCGCTTCATCGGTCCGCCACGTCGACCACCTCATCCGCGCCGACGTCGACAATGCTCCCGACTATGCGCTCGACCTCGACCGCAATCAGCTGACCGTTGTCGACATCCACCAACTTCACGACCGGGCGAAGCGATTCGTCGTCGGTGTTGTGCTTCGCCAGGCGTTTGACGCCAAGGAAGCATCGGGTGTGGCGAAGCCGTTGCAGTTCATCGTTCTCGACGAGCTCAACAAATACGCTCCGCGCGATTCGTCCAGCCCAATCAAAGAGATCCTGCTCGACGTCGCCGAACGCGGACGCTCGCTCGGCATCATCCTGATCGGCGCTCAGCAAACCGCGAGCGAGGTGGAACGGCGCATCGTTGCCAACAGCGCTATCCGTGTTGTTGGTCGCCTCGACACCGCCGAAGCCGAACGCGATCAATACGGCTTCCTTCCCGGAGTTCAGCGACAGCGAGCCACGATTCTCAAACCCGGGTCGATGTACCTCAGCCAACCGCGCCTCCCAATTCCGCTGCTCATCGAGTTCCCGTTCCCCGCGTGGGCCACCCGAAGTGCCGAAGCACAGCGGTCCACCGAAGGGGATGGCGACCCGTTCGAGGGTCTCTGACGTGGCGTCGAAGAAGACGGCATCGAAGAACACGGCGCCAAACAAGACCGCGGCGATCAGGCTGTTCCACACGTCGGACTGGCACATCGGCAAAACCATTCGCGGCCTGAGTCGAGCCGATGAACATCGTGCGGTGCTTACCGAGGTTGGCGAGATTGCCCGAGCCAATGAGGTCAACCTTGCGATCGTCGCCGGCGATCTGTTCGAGACCTCGGCACCCACTGCCGAATCCGAGACCATTGCTTGGGATGCGCTGCTCGACCTCGCCGATGCGGCTGGCACCGTGGTTGTTATTGCGGGAAACCACGACAACCCCCGGCGTCTTAACGCTCTACGAAAGCTGGCCCGCCTCGGCAACATCCACATCGTTGCCGAACCACTTCGGCCAGACGATGGTGGGGTTATCCGCCTCGATATCGATGGCACGCCCGTCAACATCGCCGCACTGCCGTTTGTGTCGAAACGGGGCATTGTCCGAGCCGACCAACTCATGCATGACGAGGCCTACGAACACCAAGGCCTTTACGCCGATCGAATCCGTTCGATCCTCGAAGCGCTCGACGCTGCATCTGACACCGACGCACTTCGGATCATTGCTGCCCATGGCTTTGTGTTGGGCGGTGGCGCAGGTGGCGGCGAGCGGCCCGCTCACTTGGCCGACGAGTACGCCATCCCTGCCCAAGTGTTTCCGGTGGGCGCCAACTACGTTGCGCTCGGCCACTTGCACAACGCGCAGAAAATCCCCGGCCCTACCGCCATCCACTACAGCGGCTCGCTGTTGCAACTGGACTTCGGCGACAACAACATCGCCAAGTCGGTATCGATTGTTGACCTCGACCACGATGCTCCAGCGGCCGTCACCACGGTCCCGGTCACCAAAGGGCGAGCGCTCCGCACGCTCATCGGAACCCTCGACGAACTTCGCGCCATGACCGTCGGTGACGACTGGTTACGTGTTCGGGTTCAGGAAGCCCGCCGAAGCGATCTTGCCAACGAGGTCCGCACGCTCTTTGGCGACCGATGCGTTGATGTCTTTATCGACGCGCCGAACGTCGACGAAAGCGGCCAGCGCACACGGGAGCAGATCGCGACGCGCTCGCCAGGCCAGCTCTATCGGGACTACCTCGCGGGCTTAGACATTAGCGATCCAGCACTGACGGCACTCTTCGATGAACTGCTCGATACCGCTAGTCCCGAAGACATCGATGCAGAAGATACCGGCGCAGAGGCGTCAGCCTGATGCGACCGCAACGCCTCGAACTTCAAGGATTCTCCGCATATCGGTCCCTCACCACGATCGACTTTGCCGACCACGATCTCATCGTGTTCACCGGACCAACTGGCGCTGGCAAGTCCTCGATCATCGATGGCATCGTCTTTGCGCTGTACGGGTCGGTCGCCCGGTACGACAACGAAAATCTGGTTGCACCGGTCATTAACGCCCTGTCCACCGAAGCTCGGGTGCGTTTCGACTTCACCGTGGGAGAGACCGCTTACACAGCGGTCAGAGTGGTGCGCCGAACCGCCAGCGGCGCAAGCACAAAAGAAGCTCGGCTCGAGTGCGGCGATGAAGTGCTCGCCAGCTCGGCCCAGGAACTCACCGCCGAGGTTGAACGAATACTCGGGCTGTCCTTTGCACAGTTCACCAAGACCGTCGTTCTTCCCCAGGGGGACTTCGCCCGCTTCTTGACCGAGAGCCCAAAAACACGACAGCTCCTGCTGCGTCGGCTGCTCGGCTTGGACGTCTTTGCCTCGGTTGGCAAGCAAGCCCGACGGCGAGCTCGTTCGATCGATGCTGAAGCAAAGACCTACGAACGTCTCCTCGCCGAAGACCTACCCATTACAAAATCCGAGGCAACGCTTCTGCTGAAAGCGTTTGACTCGCTCGAACAAGCCCAGAAAAAGATGGGGGATCTTGTCGAGCAACGAACAACAGGAAAACAACTCCTCGGGGCGAACACCAACGATGTAGCTGACCTCGACAACAACCTCGCTGCTTTGGCGTCGTTGACGTTGCCACCGGAGGCTAAGACCTTTGCTGCGGAGTTAACCCGTGCCGGGGCCTCCACCGAAACGGCACGAGCAACAGCACAAAAGGCGATCGAAAAGCACCAGGCCGCTGTTGCCAAACGCGAAGAGTTACCGGGCGACGCGGAGCTCGAATCGCTGCTGGCGGCCCACGCCCAACTCGGCGAACTCGATACTGAAATTGTTTCCCTGACCGATGCACACAAGGCGGCACAGAATCATCTCGATTCGGCCATTGCGACCGCCGAGGAGCAAGCGGTTGCGGTTACGAACGCGAATGCGAAGGTTGAGCAGAGCCGGATCCGCGCCGGGGCTCTTGGCATAACAGCGAGTCTGCATACCGGCGACGAATGTCCCGTTTGCGAACGGACCATTGATGACCTCCCCAGCCACAGCGGCGCTGATCATGACGGTCTCGCCGACCTCGCCACATCGGAACAGAAGCGCGATGTTGTGGTGGAAGCCGCTCACGCTGGCGTCACCGCGGTCAATGTTGCGACGAAGGCAACGGCCGAATTCGGTGCACGCGTCGACGGTGCGGTGCAGCGTCGGGAAGCATTGGCCAATCAACTCGAAGGACAACCGACCGAGAAACAAACGCTGGCCCAACAGACCAGGGCCGAGACCGCTGACGAGAAGCTGATAGCCGCCGTCACCATCCGGACAGAAGCTGAGCGGTCGCTCGCCGAAGCCGAAGACGCGCTGACGGAAGCATCGTCGAGCGAGACGGCGCTTCGCCGTCAATTTACCGAGGCTCGCGACACGGTGTCCTCCCTTTCGCCGCCCGCACCAAGCGAGAACTCGTTACAAGGCGATTGGGCTGATCTTGTCTCCTGGGCCAAGACCGTCACAACCGAGCTCAAAGCGGTGCGCAAAGATCGAGCGAAGGAACTGGCCACAGCAACCAAGGATCTCGAAGGAACCGAAAAAGCCATGCTCGCAATTAGCTCGGCCTTCTCGGCACCCGGAGCATCGACAACGGCCGACGGCGCAGCCAAGGTGGTTACCAACGCACATTCCGACGCCCGGGTCGCGCTTGCTAGCGCCGAAGAGCGACTCACCCGCCAATCCTCGCAACGCACGAAACTGGCCGATCTGGAACAGCAACGACGAGTCGCCGAGGAGCTTGGCAAGCACCTTGCCTCTGGCATGTTTGAACGTTGGATCATGACCGACGTGATGCACGACCTTGCCGAACGGGCGTCGGGATATCTCCTCACCTTGTCGGCTGGTTCGTTCTCGCTGATCACCAATGGCACGGACTTTCAGGTTCGTGACCACCGCAATGCCGACGAGTTACGAAACGCCCGCACCCTGTCGGGTGGGGAAACGTTCCTCACGTCGCTTTCGCTGTCGTTGGCTCTTGCCGAGAGCATCACCGAACTCGCATCGTCGAGCACCCCTCCCCTCGAGTCGATGTTTCTTGACGAAGGCTTTGGCACGTTGGACCCCGAAACCTTGGACACGGTGGCCGCTGCAATTGAAGAACTCGGTGCGTCTGGCCGGATGATCGGCATCGTGACACACATCAACGAACTCGCCGAGCGACTGCCAACCCGCTTCGACGTGCAGCGCGGGCCCGAAGGAGCGACCGTCGAGCTCCACACCTAGTCGCATCCACACTGGACTGCTGCGACAGGTCCGAAGCGCTGGCCCATTGGTTTGGTTACGCTTCTCCCATGCGGTTCGCGGTTGAAGCTTGGGACCCCGACTACGGGACGGGCGGTGATGCCGACGCGCTCGATTCGTCCACCGACGTGGTCGATGCTGATATCGAAGTCCCTCGTTCCCGGTGGGCCGCTATTCATCCAACGAGCGAACCCGTTTCGGGTGTCATCTACTTCGTCGACGGCGTCCGTCGGATCGATGCCCGCATTTGGGTCACCGATGAGGGGCGGGTCCTGCCCGGTTCATGCGCGACGGTTGCTGCGGGCACCGTTGCATGCATGCCAGGAGCAGCACTCATCCATGATGTGCGGGTGCGCCGGGCCGTATTTACGCCACCGGCAACAACCGCTGCATCTATCGTCACCGATTTTGGCGAGTACGTGCATGTCCCGGTAAAGACCGGTTCTCCCGAAGATCTCTATCTCGGCATTCATGAACAGATGACGGAGCTGGAAACAGAAACGGTCCCCCAAGCGGGCCCCGAAGATCTCATTTTTTTCGATGGTCCCTTGCGCGGTCGAAAAGTCGACCGCACCGTAGGTCTCATCAAGACCCAACATGTGCAATACCTCGAAGAGGACCAACAGCGCGTGGTTGCTGAACTCAACGCGGGAGAACGGACACCCTTGTTTGTGATCGGCGCGGGCAGGTTCGCCCGCTGGAGCTGGTATCTGCGTCTGCCTGGGCCGCGTACCCATGGTTGGGCCGGTGTTGTTCGCCTCGAGATGGCGGCAGCAAACGCACTCCCTCTCGACAAGATCGGGGCCGCCACCGAAATGGCAGACCTGGTAAGCGCCACGCTTCCCCGTTATGCGAGCGAGCCGCATAAGGAGAACCGGGCGCCCCAGAATCTGTATCCGATCAAAGGGTTAGAGCAAGCGCTTCGCCGACGACTCGGCGATCAGCGCTTGTTACAACGTGCGCTACGTCGGGCGAGCGCCACCGACTAGCTAGCGGCGTGGGCAACTCATGGTGGCCACAGATGTACCGTTCGTGGCTTCGACAACGTAGTCACCCGAGGTCGGGCTGCTGTTCCAATGCCAGGTGTTTCCTGTTGTATCGATCGAGGAGCCGTTATGGATTACCTCGTAGGTGAAGCCGTTGCCTTGTGGCGTCCAGCTCACTATTTCTCGATCTTGCCTCGGAGAAACACTGCATCCACCGACCGTAGCGATCGGTGTCAGAGCCGCAGTTCCTTGGGATCCATCCACTCGTTCACACGAAGCAGCGGCAATCTTGCCGCCATCACGAGAGACGATGACATATGCCGCTGTCGATACGTCGCTACTGGTGAATGACGTGTTCGATGTTGCGGTTGCCAGCCACTTGCCACCGCGTCGAACGTTGTAGTTGGCGCCATTGCCCTGCGATGTCCAGCTCACCTTCTCCGAACCGTTCACAACCTCGACGGCGCATTCGCCCGTCCAAGCAGTGTTGGCGCTGAGCCCGGGCTTGATCGGCGTTGCTACACCTGCGTCAACAATCGTCGTGGTTGTCGTAGGTGTTTCTGGTTCAGCCTGTGGTGCAGTGGTGGTCGTTGTTGTTGTTGGAGCCACGGTCGTTGTGGGAGCTGACGAGCTTCCATCACGGTTGGTCTGAAAGAAGGAGTTGTTCGCAATGCGACGAGCAGCGTTGAGCGTGTCGTTGCTCGAGTCGAGCCACCAGGTGCACGACGAGCTGTTTTCGTCAACATCATGGAAGTAGATGACTGCGGCAAACTTCGAAGCGACTTCTGGACGCTGAAGGAACGATGAAGCCTCATCGAACCATGCGGCCTTCTGTCCTTGGCCTCCTTCATCGGAACCAAACTCTGGCAGGACGAGTTCCTTGGTTGGATGCTGCTTTGCAAACTCCATAAACGGCGTGACGATCCGTTCGAGGGACTGCCATGACTCGTTGCCACCGCGGCAACGGTTCCAGTTGTACGGATCGGCGCCGAGGTAATCGACGTAACCGTCACCGGGGTACCATTTTTCGGCCGCACGACGGTCCGATGTGTTGACTTCGAAGCTCCAGCTGGTCATGGTCCAAACCCACGTGACATCTGCACCTTGCTGTTCGAAGACGCTGTGGATCTTGCGCCAAGCGTTCTGATAATCGCCGCTGCTACCAAAGGACTCACGATCCTTGGCTTCTGGTTCGTGATGGAACGCAATCCACACGTCGCCGTCGAGGCTCTTTGCACCGTTCGCGAGTGTCACCATCTCGTTGTAGATCTGGGACCCGGGCTGAGCGTTTGCAATGTCGCTCCAGGGGATCTCGGTGCCATTGTTACGTTTTGGCTTGATCGATGTCATCAAACGTCGATCACCATCGACAACCCAATTGTGAAAGCGGTTATCGAGGTTGCTGTCCCAGAGGTTGAAGTCTCGAACGATCGGAAGCTTCGTGCCGAGGTCACTCTCCAATTTTTGGACGGCTTCGATCGTGGACTCGCCTCCACGTGGTTGAGCGTAGGAACCAAAGAGGACACCGTCGGTTTCGGCAGCATCAGCGGAGCCAAAGCCGCCAACGACCACGCTTGCGGTAAACAGCGCGGCGGCCACGATTACCCACGAAAGGACGTGAACGCGTTTAACGCGGAAACGATCATTCTTGGTGGGATTTACTTCTTGGGTTTTCATCAATTCCGAAGACATAATGACATGATATCACTGTTTGAAGTCTTTTGTCATGAAAATGACATGTACCGCGATGTTGACAGCGTGACACACAGCTGAGTGGAGAACAGGCGGACCCCGATATCGTGGATAAGTGGTCCGCTCACCCTTTCCCCCTGGGTCTCTCCACGTCACTTGGCTGCACGATGATGGCCTTGGGCTTTGGATAGATCATCCCAACGCGACTGTTCGCGACACGACCCATGTCGCAATCGGCATTCTTGGTCCCGATCTCCGCGCCCATCTGGGGGAACGGACGAGCCTTCATCCACTCTTCAGGGCAGGAGCAAACGCCGATACAGCGCCACTACCGGCAGAGAACTTCGACGCCATGACCGTCGACGTGGCGACCATGACCGATCTCCTCATCCGTCGCACGGCATCACCGAGCTGGTCCCCATCGGTTGCCTGGCTCCATCACGCCACACTCGCCGCGATCGAAATCGCCGCGTCAGGCCGAGTACTTCCCGCGCTCCGTACCGCTGGTCTGCGATGGCGAGCCGATTGGCTTCCTCTTCGTGATGAAGTCGTCGAAGACGTCGTTACCGATTTGGCCGCGATCGTTCCGCCTGTTGTTGTCGCTGGCTCCGACAAACCAACTACCGATCAGGTGCGCGCCCTCCTGTACGAACTCGTCGATGCGGTTTGTCGTTTCGCCCTCACGCAAGAGGACTGGCGTCCGCCGCTGCCGCGCACACGAGCAAGCACCGTTGTTGCGCTGCGCCGTATTACTACGGCACTCATCAAACCCGATGCGGTCTTCCTCGGTGACTCGGTAGCTCACGAAGCCGCTTTTGCCGAGTGGTCAACCCAACTCAGCGCTTTCGCCAGCCTCGCCGTTGGCGGACCCGAAGTTGCGATGCAAGGACGTCTCGAGCCGCCTGCAGCAGATTCGGACGACCCGTGGACGCTTCATTTTGAGATCATTCCGCTAGACGGAACAGCCATTGGTTTCGAGGACGTCTGGAACGAATCCGATGCTGCTCGTGAACTCACCGACGATTCGGGCTTAAAGGCGCTTCGGCGCCGCATGCGCGACCTCATCGACCGCCTCGGATCACAGATGGCTGCCTTCGAGGATTTTTCTTCCGAAGTCGACCCATCGATATTGCCGCTACACATCGACGAGGTCTCGGACCTGCTCACCGATGGCCTCGAAGCCTGCCGCCTCGCTGGCCTGCCAATCGTTACACCGACGGGTCTACTGACCCGATCCGCACGCCTCACGGCGAAGGCCTCTTCCTCTATGGGCTTTGGGCAGTCGAGCGGACTCGGCGCTGCGCTTGTAGAAGTCGACTGGGGCCTCGCTCTCGGCGACCTCACCCTCACGCAAGAAGAGATCGAAGAGCTCGCTCGCTCAAATGCTGACCTCGTTGCCCTTCGCGGCTCGTGGGTACAGATCGATCATCGACAGATGCGTGCTGTGCTGGGCCGGCTCGAAACCCAACGACGCGACGCAAGCGAACTCAGCCCCGCCGAGCTTCTGCGCCAAACCATTAGCGAGCTCGAACACGAGACCGACGATGATCTCACCGCGGAAGGCTGGGTAGCGCAGCTACTCGCTGGTCTTCCCGATGACGAACTGCGCGAATCGTCCGAGCCCCCTGGGTTTGTCGGCGAACTTCGCCCCTACCAGCGACGTGCACTTGGTTGGCTTCAATTCTTAGGACGCCTCGGTCTCGGAGGTTGCCTGGCTGACGATATGGGTCTGGGTAAAACGCCCACCGCGCTCGCTTACCTTCTTGGCCGGTCACTCGACCGGGCCGCAGGTGACGCTGACCGGCTTCCCCATCTCGTGATCTGTCCCTTATCGGTCGTCACGAACTGGGAATCAGAATCGGCCCGCTTTGCCCCTGAACTCAGCGTCATGATCGCCCATGGCCCAGACCGCCCGCGCGGCGCTCGACTCATCAAGGCCGCCGCCGATCACGACATCATCATCACGACCTATGGCACGGCGAGCCGTATAGCTGACGAGCTAGCGCCGATTGCCTGGGATGTTGTGGTCTGCGACGAAGCCCAAGCAATCAAGAACCACCGGACAAATGCCGCAATCGCCATTCGTGGGTTGAACAGCCAGCAGCGCGTTGCGCTAACAGGAACGCCCGTCGAAAACCGACTCATCGAACTGTGGGCGATCCTCGATGCGCTCAACCCGGGCATGCTCGGCGGAATCACGTGGTTCCGTGAAACCTTCTCCAACCCAATCGAAAGCGGCGAAGGGGTCGAAGCGCTCGATTCCCTCCGGCGGCTCACCGCTCCTTTTGTCCTCCGGCGCACAAAGCTCGACCGCTCGCTCGTACCGGATCTACCGGACAAGATCGAACAGGTCGCGTGGGCACCGCTCACGCCAGAACAAGCCGGCTTGTATCAAGCGGTTGTTGATGAGTTCTTGAACAACGCGTCGGCAGCGACTGGCATGGAACGCCGCGGGCTTGTCTTGGCAACGCTCACCAAACTCAAACAGGTCTGCAACCATCCAGCGCACTTCTTGCGCGAAGGCGAAGTTGGCGACGCTGCACGCTCGGGCAAGCTCGCGCGCTTCGATGAACTCCTCACCGACATGTTCGAGGCTGGCGAGCGGGCACTGGTGTTTACCCAATACCGCGAGATGGGCAACCTGCTGTCGGCCCATGTCGAAGACCGCTTCGGCATGCCCGCACCGTTCCTCCACGGCGGCACCACACGAATGCAACGATCAAATATGGTCGACACGTTCCAGGCCCCGGGCGGCCCGCCTGTCCAACTGATTTCTCTCCGAGCTGGCGGCACCGGACTTAACCTCACGGCCGCAAGCCGCGTCATTCATTACGACCGTTGGTGGAACCCAGCAGTCGAAGACCAAGCAACGGACCGTTCGTGGCGTATTGGCCAAGACAAAACGGTATTTGTGCACAAACTGGTCTGTCGCGGCACGCTCGAAGAACGCATCGACACGCTCCTCACCGAGAAGCGTGCACTCGCCGATGCGGTGGTTGGCACCGACGAGTCATGGCTCACCGAGCTGTCGACCGATGAGCTGCGTGAGCTGTTGCAGCTCGATCCATCAGCACATATCTCTGCCAGCGAATGGGAGAACGAATGAGACGCCCACTACGTTCCGACGAAGCCCGATCCGTCGCCAATGTTGCGATCGAGTTGGGCGACCCTGGCCGCATGGCCAAGGCACGACGGCTGCACCGATCAAACGGGGTTGGTTCCGTCGACATCGAACCGGGCATTGCCCACGCATCGGTTGTTGACGCCAACGGCGAAGTCCACGATGTCGAACTCTCGGTTGTTTCGCCGCCAGCATCAGGACCTGTGCCATCAGCGTCGGATCTTCTCACCACCTGCTCGTGTGAAGACGAGGGTGACAGCTGCATGCACGCACTCGCCGCAATGCTCGGTGTCGCCGAAGAAATCGAGTCGAACGGAAGACTGCTCGAGATCTGGACAAGGAATACACCAGAGGCCCCAACAACGGACTACGCAGCGCCGACCGGTGACGCCGAGTCCTTCTTTGCTGGAGCCTGGGGCTCGACGGCAGACCGCCTAACCCTCGGCCCATACCACCCGGCACAAGTACCGATGCTCGTTGTTGAGGACGTAAACGCCGGCGAGGTCGTCGTGGACGCACGCCGAGCCATCGCTGCTGGACTCAGTCGATACCGAGCTCGTCCATAAGCGCATCGACCACCGGCGCGTCAACCGAACGGAAAATCAACACCGTTTGATTGTTCTCCGTGATCAGCTCAGCACGAACGCCACGTAACAAAAGATGATCCCGCAGTTTCGCTGCGTGGCTCGCGTGAGCGAAGTTGCGGCTCATGCCATCGGGGGAGTCTCGAAGCGTGTGGGCGCGGGCAATACGGCTCGCCTCAGCAGATTCTCGGGAGTTCGCGTTGATCCGTCGGTGGATCGTTGGCGCAACGAGCAGCACAACGATGCCCGCACCAATCAGTGCAGCGATGACCATCCACGGTGCCACGGTTAATCGAGCTAACTACGGGGTCGACGTGTGATCGTCGGCGCTCAACATGCGGGCAGCATCGTTGGCCTGCCAGAGAGCGCTGCGCAAGATCTCTCGATCCCGAAGCTGCTCGTCGGTGATAAATATGCGAACAACCTCCGGGCCAATGCTCTCTTCGTGCGCCACGTAGATGTTGTGCAGGGCCGCACGCTGATCAACGGAAAGTAGGTGCACGGGAATTCGCAAGGCGGCAAGGCCCGCTGTTTCGGGATACCCGCAGAGATCTATCAGGCTGTCGCGGGCGAGTGTTCCGGCGGGGTGCTGCGGGTCGTTTGCGAGGTGAGCGAGGAGATCGAGCGTACGTGGCAGAGCCATCCCCCGGCTCTTGTCCTCGTTGGCCACCCTGCCCGGAGCGGTTGGTCGCACAGCCGCATCGAGGGCGGGAACAACACGGAACTCATAGGCGAGCGCAATAATGTCGCGTTCAGAGTCGACGGCGGAGAACATTGGCTGATGTGTCTCGTAGCCGTGCTGACAAAGCTCGACGAGTTCGATCTTGGCTACTTCGTCACCTTCGAGAAGGCGGCCGCGGAGAATCCGGATGGTATGGCCGAGGTTGTGGCCATCGACTTGCTGCTCGAGGATCCACCGGAGTTGATTGTCGAGTCGTTGCGGCAGGACACGATCGGCGAACAACGTCAGTTCGCACACGTCGGTGGCTGCCTGTACGCAGTAATCCACGAGACCAACAACGTCGTCTCGCGGGTCTTCATCGACCAGATAGTCGTAGAACACGTCGGTGACCTGCATCGTGAACTGATCGGGCGTCAGAGAGTTCTCGTGGCAACCATCGCGAATGGCGTCTACGGCTTCAATTGTTTCGACGTACCGAGGCGACTCCATTATCGACATTCTGGCCGCGCCAGCGAGTCGAGGCGTGGACCTTCTCCAACGATTTTGTTGCCGGTTGCGACGATGCCCAAACCTGGTGAATTTTGGCGGGCGTCGACAAGAAACCCATCCAACACAACTCATGACGAAATACCGTTGGCCCTTCCGAGGAGGAAGGTGGGCGAATACAGCTAGCGAAAATGACGCTGTGTTATCTTGACGGCGATGAGGTCGAAACGAACACCATGAAGCACCCAAATGCAGATCTTGCCACCGCCATCCATCGAGCTGCCGATCTCCTGATCGAACGGGAACTATCGGACGCAGATCGTGCCGTCGCACTCGAACACGTCTCGGCAGCCGTCGCTGCCCTAGAGCGTGGGGCCTCTCGCCCAGAGGCAGACCGATTGTCCTCCTTCGTGGCCGAAATGGTCATGGCAGGCGGCATCGACACTTTTCAACCCGGCGATCCAATCATCGGATTTTCTGCGTCGCCTTATTCTGGAGAGGCGAACGCTCTCCGGCCAAAGTCGGTGGAGTACCGCGCACTCCAAAACGGTGTGCAGGCCGTGGTCGTTATGGGATTTGCGCTCGAGGGTCGCACCGGACGAGCCCATGGAGGGGCCACCGCAGCAGTTTTCGATGATCTCATGGGTGCGGTTCAACAGACGATCGACCAGAACGGATACACCCGGACACTCACGGTGAGTTATTACGGAGTGGTGCCCGTCAACGAGCCAATCATCTTCGAAGCAACGTACGCCGGCAGTGACGGCGGACGATTTACCGTGGAAGCAACAGCTACCTACGACGGCAAAATCGTTGCGAAGGGCACCGGAATATTCACCGAAGTGACGCTTGAAACGTTTGGTTCGTTCGTAATAGAAAAATAAGTCCTCCCAGAACTATTGAGCACATTCAGTCAATCTGGCAAAGGCCGCGATACGTTCTCCTACGTGGAACCTGAGACTTCTTTTGCCCTCGTGGATGGGCAACTATTACAACTTGAACTTCAGCACGAGTTATCGCGTGCGTTTCTGGACGCTGTTCCAGAGAACATCACGGCATTTCTTGATGCACCGGCGATGCTGCTCGACGGCTGGGAGGAGCACGCTAAAGGACTCCTCGCGTTGGCACTAAACGCAACTGGCGAACTCACCGCGCTCATCGCGGTAAACCCGGCCCATGTCGATGCTATGTCCCGGGACATAGCCGCAATTGACTCGTGGCTTGCCTCGCTTTCTCTGCGAGACCTCAGCAACATCTCGGCAAACAGTGTTGACTTCTACGAAGGCCTTTTAGATCTCAGCCCCAATACATCAATCTCGCTCTCGGAGACTCGCCACTACGTGCTCCTGACAGCGTTGGACGTTCTCGACAGCAACGAGTGGTCATCGCTTCTCCCAGGCGTCAGGTTCTCCACGTGTTACGTGGATATCTTGCAAGCCGAACGCGGCTCCACGTTTGTTCGACGACGTCCCGTCGACTCCGACGAAACGCACATGACGGCGCCGTTGTCTCCCTCGCTGGGTTCTGAAGACTCCTTGCCACTCGCCGTCGACGACCCCAATGAGTTCTCCCCGGTTTCGCCGGACCCTGCGCCAGTGGATCAGATCCTCATAGGTTCGGACCCGCTAATAGAACACGGCGACGAGCCATTTGAGCCCGAAGCTCAAGAAGTGCCACAGGTCGTGCAATTCAGTATCGCTCCTGAGGCCGAAGCTCTTGAAGCCGAAGCTCTTGCATTCCAAACTGCTGAGCACGAAGCTCTTGCATTCCAAACTGCTGAGTTCGAGGCTCCTGTTGCTATGGCCGCTCTAGAAGTCGACGCTCCTGCTGTTGTCACCTTTGATGAGTCGCTTGGCGAAGAGACCATCATCGACCTCACCGAGCCAAAGTCACCTTCTCCTGGCGCTGACCGTGCCGTCCCGGTTTCCTTTTCGACCCTCACCCTGGCCGCCGGAGCGGGCTACGAGTTGGACACTCTTCCGCTGGTCTTTGACGCCAGCGGCACCAAAATCGTTTCCATAAGCAACGAGATCTTTGCTGTCGGAAGCGACATCATCTTGGTGGCGTGTCTTCCTGAGCGTCGACGAGAATCCCCGTTCGAAAGCCGCGACCAGTTCCGCTGGGATACATCCAATGACCAGATCCAGCTACTCAACGCACACGGGTTAGACGACGATGGTGTCCGTCGCAATATGCGCTTGTTTGTTGAATCGGCACGTCAGCCTGGTTATGCGACCTACATAGGTGAGCTTCACCGCGATGCGTACCAACCGCAAACAGACACCGGAGCCGAAGCGGCTTGGTTCTCCATAGAGCCGCAGATGGATGCTGACATGTACCGGACGCTGCGACGTGGCCGTCTACCTCAGCAGAAGAGCACGAACGCCAACCACTAGGTGTCCGTTCGCTTGCTACGAGCGACCAAAGAAACTGTCGAAGCCGTGCACGATTGGGTGCGGTGATGAGGCTGGCAGTTGTGCCCCTTCAGGCACGAACATTGCCGTTGACATATTGAGTGACCGCGCGATGTCAAGGTCCTCGATTTGATCATCGATCAGGAGGCTGTCCTCATGCTCGACCTTTGTCATGCGGCGCAGTCCTTCGAAGAAGGCAGCGTCGGGTTTACGGGTCCCAATTTCGCCCGAAACAACCCAGGTATCAACCCGTTCATCGAGCGCAAAGCGGGTTCGGATGGCCTTTGACCAACCAAGCACATTGTTGGTAATCACCGCGACGCGCAGACCGCGATCGTGCAGGCGATCAATGAAGTCCAGTACGCCCTCGCGCAAGCGGAACTCGGCGGTATACAGCGCATCGAGCTCGGCGGGGTCATCGGTGAGACCAAGTTCAGCCCACAGTTCGGCGGTCGAGAGCCGACCCAGACTCGCTGATCGGAAGGCATCATTGATTTCCTGGAGGGAAGCCTTGCTCCCTCGCTCACGCACAAATGGCACGAGTCGGGCACCAATATCGTTCGCCTCGTCGTACAGCACACCACGTGCGTCGAGCACGACGAGTTCTAAACGAGGTGGGCGATCCCTAGGAGCGGTGGCTGGTGTTGCATCGGTCTTTGCCTTTTCTGGGCGTCGCATCTGCACGACTTCTTCACCGCGTTCATCGGTGCGGCGGCCGCCGAATCGAGCGAGCACCCGGAAGATGAGCAACGTAGCCAGAAGCGCTAGCGCAACTAGTGCAACAGCCGCCCAGATCCGCGGCAATCGATCCTCGATACTCGAGGAGACCTCGATATCGGTCGCGAGCGGGTCTCGTGGGGTGAGCTGCCAGCGAGCGAGCGGGCCGTCGACTTCAGACGTGTTGGCTTGCACGGTGTCGGGCAGGCTGATGGTGAACTCCAGGCTCACTGTCTCTTCAAGTGGCCGTCCAGCCGCAGCCTGAAGATCCGCGAGCGAAAGACCTAGCGGTGAGCCAACGAGGCCGGTAATGCTCTCGTCACCAAAGGTCGCCAAGCTGATGCGAGGATCGATCTGGCCAGTCACCTCGTAGGTGGTGCGGGCAAAGGACCGGGTGCGTTCGACGCGGAAGTCGCTAAAGAGTGTGCCAGCGCCTGCTATCTCGTCGAGAACACCGCCGAGGTCGTTCGGCGATACAAATGGCTTGGTTGCGCTAACAACGATCGAGTTGCCTGTCTCGGCCCGGCGTGGGCCGTCGACCGTCCAGCCAGAAGCCACGAGGTCGCCAGTGCGCAGGCCTTCGGCGATCTCGGGGACTATCTCCACGATTTCCTCGTCGAACGCTGCGGTCAAAGTCACCGTGCCCGAGCCATCCTCGGTAACAACAACGTCAATGACGGCGTCGACCTGACACGCGCTCAAGACGAGCGCGGCGAAGGAAAGGAGTAGTAATCGCAGAGGCCTCACGGCGACCCAATCTAGGCGTTGCACAAGGAAACAGGAAAACGGGGCACAGATCTTCATTGCTTTGACGGTCAGTTGTAGGAAAAACGAAAGAAGCAGGGGCACAAGCCCCTGCTTCTATTCAGTAATTTGTCTCAAACCGTAGGGCTTAGGTCTCCCTACCGATGCGACGTTTCGAGCCACCAGGCGAGAAACTCGGGTTGAACCGAGCCCTCAGGCGAGGTTCATACCTGTGCCTTTTCGGACTCTTCAAGCTCTTCGACCGTTGGTGGTTCGAAGCCTTCGATAGACCGGAACACAATTTGCTGTTCTCCGGGTTCGTCGGCAACGTCCTCGAGATCAACAATGACGATCTCGCCTGCACGGAACTCCTTGTAGAGGAGCTTCTCCGAGAGCGGATCTTCGACGAGGCGCTGCAATGCACGACGCAATGGGCGAGCACCAAGCGTTGGGTCATAACCCTTGACCGATACGTAATCCTTTGCAGCATCGGTGAGCTCGAGGCCCATACCGAGACCGGCCATTTGCTTGCCGACACGGTTGATCATCATTTCGATGATCTCGCGTACCTCAGGCTGGCTGAGTTCGTGGAAGACAATGGTGTCATCGATGCGGTTCAGGAATTCGGGACGGAAATGCTCCTTGAGAGCATCGTGTGCCTTTTCCTTCATCCGGTCGTAGCTGACGGCAGAGTCGACCTTGGTGAAACCGAGGTTCGCCTTGCGGAGATCTCGGGTACCGAGGTTCGAGGTCATGATCAGCACGGTGTTACGGAAGTCGACCGAGCGGCCTTGGCTGTCGGTGAGACGGCCTTCTTCAAGGATCTGGAGGAGCGTGTTGAACACGTCCGGGTGACCCTTTTCGATCTCATCGAACAACACAACGGAGAATGGCTTACGGCGCACCGCCTCGGTGAGCTGTCCGCCCTCGTCGTAACCGACGTATCCGGGAGGTGAGCCAACAAGGCGGCTAACCGTGTGCTTCTCCATGTACTCAGACATGTCGAGGCTGATGAGTGAATCTTCGTCGCCGAAGAGGAACTCTGCGAGGGTCTTGGCAAGTTCGGTTTTACCAACGCCCGATGGGCCGAGGAAGATGAACGATCCCGAAGGACGCTTTGGATCTTTGAGGCCCGCACGAGTACGGCGGATGGCCTTGCTGACGGCCTTGATGGCCAATTCTTGACCAATGACTCGCTTGTGCAGCTCGTCTTCCATCTTGAGGAGCTTTTCGGTCTCTTCTTCGGTGAGTTTGTAGACAGGAATACCTGTCCACAACGAGAGGACCTCAGCAACAGCTTCTTCGTCGACTTCGTCGAACAGGTCGGTGCCAGATGCTTTGATCTCGGCCTCAACCTCTTCACGCTTTGCGAGCAGTTCCTTTTCGCGGTCACGGAGGCGACCTGCTTCTTCGAACTGCTGCTCTTCGACAGCGATTTTCTTGTCGCGTACGACGTCGCCGATTTCGGCTTCGATTTCTTTGTACTCCGGCGGGGTGTTCATCCGCTTGATACGCAGACGTGAGCCAGCCTCATCAATGAGGTCGATGGCCTTGTCCGGAAGGAAACGATCCGAGATGTAACGATCGGCAAGGTTTGCCGCGGCAACGAGTGCCTGATCGGTGATGGTGACACGGTGATGCTCTTCGTAGCGTTCACGGAGACCCTTGAGGATCTCGATCGTGTGGGCAACGGAAGGCTCTTCAACCTTGACGGGCTGGAAGCGACGCTCGAGTGCGGCGTCCTTCTCTAGGTGCTTGCGGTATTCGTCGATCGTGGTAGCGCCAATGGTCTGGAGCTCGCCACGGGCCAACATTGGCTTGAGGATCGACGCTGCGTCGATCGCACCTTCAGCAGCACCGGCACCGACGAGGGTATGAATCTCATCGATGAAGAGGATGATGTCGCCACGGGTCTTGATCTCTTTGAGAACCTTCTTGAGGCGTTCTTCGAAATCGCCGCGATAACGCGAGCCAGCAACGAGTGCGCCGAGGTCGAGGGTGTAAAGCTGCTTGCCGCGAATGGTGTCGGGAACGTTGTCCGAGGCAATTGCCTGGGCGAGCCCTTCAACGATTGCGGTCTTACCAACGCCAGGCTCGCCAATGAGCACGGGGTTGTTCTTGGAGCGACGTGACAGCACCTGCATGACACGTTCGGTTTCCTTGGAACGTCCAACAACAGGGTCGAGGCCCTTATCGCGGGCGACCTGGGTGAGGTTGCGCCCAAACTGATCGAGGACCAGCGATCCGGAGGGGTTGTCGCCAGCGGTTGCGCCGGCTTTCTCGCCACTCGCACCCGAACCTGCGCCAGCACCACTGTTGCCACCGGGGCCCGAGTATCCAGAGAGGAGCTGAATGACCTGCTGGCGAACACGTGAAAGGTCTGCGCCGAGCTTCACGAGAACCTGTGCAGCGACACCTTCGCCCTCACGGATGAGACCGAGAAGGATGTGCTCGGTGCCGATGTAGTTGTGACCGAGCTGAAGTGCTTCGCGCAACGACAGCTCGAGCACCTTTTTGGCGCGCGGCGTAAAGGGGATGTGACCGCTCGGTGAAGAGCCGCCCTGTCCAATGATCTCTTCTACTTGGCTACGGACAGCTTCGAGGGAAATCCCTAGGGACTCGAGCGCCTTCGCGGCAACACCTTCGCCCTCGTGGATCAGACCCAGGAGTATGTGCTCCGTGCCGATGTAATTGTGGTTGAGTAGTCGGGCTTCTTCTTGGGCCAAGACAACGACCCGACGAGCTCGATCGGTAAATCTCTCGAACAACGGTTTCTCCTCTACGACCTAATACTGCTGAGTCTACCCAACCGTCCTGACAGCACACGTTCGTGCGGACGATGTTCCGGGTAGAAGGCAAAGATGACTGGTCTTGTGCTTTGCCAATCGGCAGCTTCCGTCATCCAGTGAGCGTCTGTCGAATCCATTTCATTCCCATTTCGCCAATTCTCCCAATATTTCGGCTGAATCAACGCAGCGCGTAGCAACGTTGCTACGCAGAATGGTGAAGTTCTGCTTTGTGCGCCTGGTCTCGCCAACGTAAAAGATTTGAACCTTTTTTGAAGTTGTCATACGACGGTTAGCGCGCTCGGTGTCGATTTACGTACCATAAGGGGGTGCCTACGGTTAGCCCTCTCGAGCAAGTACCGACCCTTTCGAGCGATTTAGCGCGGGTGGAAGAGCAGCTCCTCGTCGCTGTTCAGACCGACAACGCGCTTCTCCAAGACATCGCTGCACATCTGATCAGTGCTGGCGGCAAGCGTGTTCGACCGGGTTTTTGTATTACTTCGGCGGCCGCAGCCAGTGCTGATTTTGCCCCTGCTGAACACGAAGTGATTCTTGGCGCTGTCGCCGTCGAGCTTGTCCACCAGGGTTCGCTCTACCACGACGACGTGATGGATTCAGCAACGACCCGGCGCACCGTCGAGTCGGTCAACTCGAAGTGGGGAAATCATCAGGCCATTCTCGCTGGTGACTTCCTGCTGGGACGCGCCTCGGAAATTGCGGCTTCGCTTGGCGTCGAGATCGCTGCGCTTCTGGCAAACACCATTAGCCAACTCTGCGATGGCCAGATCCGGGAGCTCGAATACACCTACCGCATCGACCGGACCGAAGAGAGCTATCTCAAGTCGATCGATGGCAAGACCGCCTCACTTCTTGCTGCCGCTTGCCGAGTCGGCGGCATCGTTGCCGGCCTCGATCGTGATCGCATCGATCATCTCACCACCTTTGGCCGGGCCTACGGCATGGCGTTCCAGGTAGTCGACGACATCCTCGACCTCACCGCCACCGACGAAGAACTCGGCAAGCCCGCAGGCAACGACATGATCGAAGGGGTCTACACCCTTCCCGTGATCCGAGCAATGGCCCATGGGGAAGTAGGCGCAGACCTTCGCCAGCTACTCGGCCGACCAATCGATGTCACCGCTCGCGACGAAGCCCGCGAACTCGTCAAACAAAGTGGAGCGCTCAAGAGCGCTCACGCCGACGCCCGCCGTTACGCCGACGACGCAACCAACTCGTTGCGAAGCTTCGCCGACACCGCTGGCGGTACCGCACTAAAAGCAGCCGCCGATCACCTCGTCGACAAAGTCGAAAACCTTGTTGTCTAGCTGAGCACTTCGTCTACTAGGGCCTTTGCTTCGCTTTGGACCTGGGCGAGATGCTCGGCGCCGTGGAAGCTTTCGGCGTAGATCTTGTAGACGTCCTCGGTCCCCGATGGGCGGGCAGCAAACCATGCGTTCTCGGTCTGCACTTTGAGGCCGCCGATAGCGGCCCCGTTGCCCGGCGCTTCGGTGAGGGTCGCAACGATTGCTTCGCCACCAACTTCGGTAGCCGTTACCTGTTCAGGACGGAGTGCCTTGAGGGTCGCCTTTTGTGCTCGGGTCGCTGGCGCATCGATGCGAGCGTAGGCCGGTGCCCCATGTTCGCTGGTGAGCGCTGCGTATCGTTCGCTCGGGCTTTTGTCGGTGACCGCTTTGATCTCTGCGGCGAGCAACGACAAGATGATGCCGTCTTTGTCGGTGCTCCATACCTTGCCATCGTGACGTAGGAATGACGCGCCAGCGGACTCTTCGCCGCCGAACCCAATAGAGCCGTCGATAAGGCCGGGAACGAACCATTTGAAACCAACGGGCACTTCGATGAGTGTCCGCCCGAGGCTCGACGCAACCCGGTCGATCATCAAGGAAGAGACAAGCGTCTTGCCAATGGCTGTTGACGCACCCCAGCCGGGACGGTTCGCAAAGAGGTACTCAATCGCAACGGCAAGAAAGTGGTTTGGATTCATAAGCCCGGCGTCGGGCGTAACGATGCCATGACGATCAGCGTCGGGGTCATTACCCGTGGAGATATCGAAGCGCTCACGGCCCGAGACAAGCGATGCCATGGCGTTGGGCGAGCTGCAATCCATGCGGATTTTGCCGTCCCAATCGAGGGTCATGAATTGCCATGTTGGATCGACGGTTGGGTTGATCACCGTGAGGTCGAGATTGTGACGTTCACCAATCGCTGCCCAGTAATCGACGGCAGCGCCACCGAGCGGATCGGCACCAATACGCACGCCAGCGTCACGAATGGCATCCAGGTTGAGCACGTCGCCGAGGTCGTCGACGTAGGTCGCCATGTAGTCATAGGTATGGGTTGTAGCGGCGGAGCGCGCTGCCGACTCGGCAATGCGTTGCACCCCAGCGTTGCCCGCTTCGAGAAGTTCGTTCGCTCGATCCGCAATCCATGAGGTCGCGTCAGAATCGGCCGGACCGCCGTGGGGTGGGTTGTATTTGAAGCCGCCATCGCGTGGCGGGTTGTGTGAAGGGGTAACCACGATGCCGTCGGCCGGCGCTGCGCCTTGGTTGTTGTACCGAATGATGGAATGGCTAATGGCCGGTGTTGGCGTGAAACGATCGGCAGAATCGATCATCACCTCGACGCTATTGGCTGCCAATACCTCGAGCGCTGTAACCCACGCTGGCCCGCTCAACGCATGGGTGTCTTTACCGAGAAACAGGGGACCTTTGGTCCCCTGTGAAGCTCGGTATTCGACGATTGCTTGGGTTGTTGCCGCGATATGAGGATCGTTAAACGATCCATCAAAAGCCGAACCTCGATGACCCGACGTCCCAAACTCAACCCGTTGATCGACGTTGCTTGGGTCGGGTTGAATGTCGTAGTACGCACCGAGAAGTGCGCCGACGTCAATGAGGTCCTCTTGTTGAGCTGGTTGGCCTGCGCGTTCATGCATGAAGCAAGTCTCCTCGATCTAACGATGCGAGCCGCGCATCATGGTTAACTTACGGCTCCTTGGACCACTTCATTAAGCCCATAATTTGGGTATTTAGAGCGCAGCGAACGCCGTATCAAGATCGGCGAGAATGTCGTCGATTGTCTCGAGCCCAACGGAGAGGCGCACCAGCCCTGGGCGAACTCCCGCAGCTGCTTGTTCCACTTCGGAAAGTTGGCTGTGAGTGGTGCTCGCTGGGTGAATGACGAGGCTCTTGGCATCGCCGATGTTCGCCACGTGGCTATGCAATTCGAGCGCACCAACAAAGTTTTGCCCAGCCTCAAGGCCAGCAGCAAGATCGAACGCAACGATCGAGCCGTAGCCGAGTCCGCCGCCAAGTTCGGTTGCCCGCTCGTACCACTGCGACGAAGGAAGCCCGGCGTAAGAAACGCTGGAAACCTCTGGTCGAGCGTCGAGGTATTCGGCCACCTTTTGGGCATTCGCAAAGTGGCGGTCCATGCGCAGGCTCAAGGTTTCGAGGCCCTGAATGAACTGGAACGAGTTAAACGGCGAAACCGCTGGACCGAGATCTCGAAGCAATTGCACGCGTGCTTTGATGATGTAGGAACCCGGTCCAAGCGCTTCCCAGTACGGAAGGCCGTGGTAGCTGGGGTCAGGGTCCGTCATCATTGGGTGTTTGCCGCTTGCGCCAAAGTCGAACGAACCGCCGTCAACAATGAGGCCACCAATCGACGTGCCGTGGCCACCAATGAACTTGGTTGCTGAGTGCACAACAATGTCGGCACCGTGCTCGAGCGGGCGAATGAGGTACGGCGTTGCCACGGTGTTGTCGACGATGAGCGGCACTTGGTTGGCGTGGGCAACGGCGGAAATTCCTGCAATGTCGAGCACGTTGGCACGGGGGTTGCCGATCGACTCACCGAAGAATGCTTTGGTGTTTGGCTGCACGGCTGCAGCCCATTCGTCGAGGTCATCAGGATCGTCCACAAAGGTGACCGTGATGCCCATCTTTGGAAGCGTGTAATTAAAGAGGTTGTAGGTTCCGCCGTAGAGCGAGGACGAGACCACGAGGTGATCCCCGTTTTCGGCAAGGTTCAGAATTGCGAGAACCTCTGCGGCTTGGCCACTGGCGACAGCGAGAGCGCCGGGAAGCCCAACAGCGGTGTCGGGCGCACCTTCGAGTGAGGCAACGCGTGCCTCGAGCACACCCGTTGTCGGGTTCATGATGCGGGTGTAAATGTTGCCGATCTCCGCGAGCGCAAACAGGTTCTTTGCATGCTCCGCGTCGTTAAAGACAAACGAGGTTGTCTGATAGATCGGCACCGCTCGCGAACCAGTGGTCGGGTCAGCAACCTGGCCAGCGTGCAGTTGTCGTGTTTCGAATCCCCAATTTTCGGACATGTGTATCGCTTCTTTCCCATTGCGTGGGTAGATGTGGCTCTAACCTTACGAAACGCCGGATGAACACCATGACACACGAGCTAAATCAGCCAGACAAATAGGTCCATTTGTACGGACCTGCAGAAAACGGGGTCAGACCCTGGTTTCTGTTGGTTTGCGTTGAACTCGTTTAGCGGGCGCCTTTTTGGCGTAGTACCGCGGGAACGGTCTTGGCGAGAATCTCGAGATCCTGACCGAGAGACCAGTTGTCGACGTACCAACGGTCGAGTTCGCCGAGCTCGGTGAAGTCGGTGTCGGAACGGCCCGAAACCTGCCACTGGCCCGTCATTCCCGGCGTGACGATTTCCCGATCGCGGAAGCTCTCTGGCGCCGCAATGACTTCGCTCTCAATGAACGGCCGAGGACCCACCAGGCTCATGTCGCCGCGAAGCACATTGAACAGCTGCGGAAGTTCGTCGATCGACGTCTTTCGCAGAACAGCACCAATGCGAGTGACCCGAGGATCCGCGTCCATCTTGAAGACTGGGCCGTCGAGCTCATTGGTGAGATCAATCTTGAGTTCTTCGGCACCAGCAACCATGGTCTGGAATTTGTAGATGGTGAAAAGATCCCCACCCCTACCAACGCGTTTCTGGCGGAAGATTGGTTCAACCCCATCCACCACACGAATCGCCAGAGCAACAGCGACCATCAACGGAGACAGCACAAGAAGGGCAAAGCTCGCTATAGCGATATCAACAAGGCGCTTGACCAGCAGCGGGTATCCGGAGCGGATAGACGGGCTGATCGAGATAACTGGATTGCCTTCAACGTGGCTCATGCCCACTCGGCGAGAGGCGATGTCGCCGAGGCCGGTGAGTGAAACTTCCACTCCCTGGCGATTGAGCAACCGGGTCAGTGGTGCGAACTTGTCGCCGGTGAGGCCGTTCATACAGAACACCACTTGGTTGACATCGTGTACATCGACAAGCATTGGAAGCTGTTCGAGGGTTCCCAACGCTTCCAGTGCGGATGGATCGGGGTTTTCGTCAATGACTCCATCGATGACGAAACCAACAACTTGGTACGCGTGACGGCGATCGCGACGAAGCGAGTCACGCATTGCGATGGCTTGGCTGGGGCTACCAGCAACGATCACGCGGTTTCGGTGGAGGTACATGGCGGCGCGCAGTCCGTGATGCACAGCCAGGAACGCGTACCAGAGAGCTGAAACGATTATGACCCAACGGCGAGCACCTCCGCCGATGTCCATAACAAATCCGGCGAGCGAGAAACCAGCAGCGCCAGCAATTACCGCACGGCTGATGACACCAACGGCGGCGGGCCAACGACGAGTTTGCGCCTCATCATAAATCCCTTGCCAAACGAGATAACCCACAACCCCGAGCGCGACGGGAATGCCGAGGCGCACCGATCCAGCGGTTAAGAGATGACCGCTGTCCCAAAGGCTTGAGGTCACCAACGTCATGATGATGACCATGGCGGCAAGATCGACGACGAGATGAAGAACGTTGCGTCGGAGCGAAGAATGGAAGTTGCGTCGGAACGGTGATTGCGTAGTCAGTGTTTGAGAAGTCGATGGTTGAGAAGTCGATGGTTGAGGAGTCATAGCAGCCGTCCTTACCGTGCGCCGCGGGCGAGTAGTACGGCCGGAACCGTTCGAGCAAGAATTTCGAAGTCTTGGCCGAGAGACCAATTATCGACATACCACCGGTCGAGTTCGTCCAGTTCCTCAAAGCCCGTATCGGAGCGGCCAGAGACCTGCCATCGACCGGTGAGGCCAGGCTTCACTGCTTGGCGGTCGAGGAAACTTGTCGGTGCGGCATCGACCTCATGGACGGGCAGCGGGCGAGGACCAACGAGGCTCATTTGTCCGCGCAGGATGTTGAAGAATTGGGGGAGCTCGTCCATTGATGTCTTGCGCAACAATCGACCAACTCGGGTGATGCGGGGATCGCCTTCCATCTTGAAGACGGGGCCTTCGTGGTCGTTGGTGAGATCGATCTGCAACGACTCGGCGTCTTGGACCATCGTGCGGAACTTGTAGATGGTGAACGGAATCCCGTCCTTGCCAACACGGACCTGGCGGAAGAGTGCGCCGCCACCGTCTTCGATTCGGATGGCCAACACAGCGAGCAACATAAGCGGAGCGGTGAGCGAGATGAGGATGATCGCACCAAGAACATCGAGCGCCCGTTTGGTGTTTACATGCCATCCACTTACCGGCGCAGGCGTAACTCGCACGAGCGGCCGCCCCGATACGTGCCCGAGACTTACGCGACGCAGCGCCACGTTGGATAGGCCTGTACTCAACGCAACTTCAACGCCTTGGACATTGAGGTGACGAACCATGGGAGAAAACCGCTCGGCGTCGAGCGCACCCAAACAGACAACAACGAGTTCAGCGCCGGTTTTCCTCACGAGGTGGGGAAGTTGATCGATCGACCCGAGCGCCAGCTGGGAAACAATCGGCGGGACGTCATCATCGAGATTGTCCATAACAAAGCCTTGTACGTCATAGGCCGTCCGTGGATCGGCGCGTAGCGCTAGACGAGTTGCCAGCGCGTCACCGGTGTTACCCGCAACAATCACCTTTACGGGCTGGCTGGCGTGGTCCTGTCGCCTGGCGAAGATGAACCGAGCTGCGGTCATCGCAAAGAGCCATCCCGCAAAGACGAGGATTTGAAACAGCCGCGCTGGCTCTCGATTAAAGAACCACGACTCGGCAATCATGGCCACGTTGACACCAGCAATGGAGGTCCACAAGGCGGAGAGATTGCCGTCCCAACGAACCGACCGGGTTACGACATAGGCGTTACGCCACCAAAGGGTCAGCGATATGGCAGCGATGCCAAAGACACCGAGCAGCACATGAGAGAGGGACTGGAAACCGCTGGGGCCCTCGGCCACGAGTGTCGCGAGAACAACAACAACAATGGCCGACAGGACGTCGGTGATCGCAAGAGGGGGCCGTGCTCGCTCAGCCGTTGCTTCACGCTCGTCATCCTCTGACGGCGCGTCGCCAACATCCACGGGATCGCCAAGTGAAGCTTGCGTTTTTGAGTAGGAGATATTCTGCATTCGAGGTCAACTTTCGTCCGCCAAAACGTGCCCCGAACGCCGACGAAAAGACGCCGTCCCCCTACTCCGGTATTTACCTTAGTCGAACAATGCCATTCATTCTGATTCATTGTTCGAAAAGTTCACGCTGTGCGTTCGCTTAGCGTGGTTTCAGAACCTCAGAGTGTGAACTTCGCGCTAGCGAGCCCGTAGAGCGTCAATTACTTGATCGATAAATTCAGCAGGACAGATTATCAAACTGTCTGAGACTGGGCGCTCTTTGTTGAAGATCAACGGTTCACCATTTGTCTGGCAGGCGTCGAGGCCAGCAGCAAGAGCAACCGCGACCGGCGCCCCAACATCCCATTCGTAAAGAGGGCCATCGTGAATATACATGTCTGCTTGACCAGTCATTACCAGCATTGCTTTGACCCCAGCGCTGCTGCACGCAGCGAGGTCTGCGTCTAAGGCATACGCGAGAAAGCGTCCGTCGCTGTGACTCTTTGAACGTCCGGTAACGACGATTGGCCGGCGATCGCCTCGTTCGGGAATTTCCGGCGGCGCAAAGGTCGATGCTGTCAGGTCAAGGCCGGGAACCGAGACGGCACCAACGTCGGGTTTGCCGTCGATCGAAAGAGCGACGTGAACCGCCCATTCGGCGTTCCCCGCGCCAAACCCGCTCGACCCATCGAGCGGATCAACAATCCAGGCCCGGGACTTTGTGAGCCGCTTGCCGTCGTCATGCCCCTCTTCGGAAAGAAGGCCATCATTGGGACGAGCAGCCGATATCGCCGCAACCAAAAAGTCGTGCGCCGCTGTGTCGCCAACCACCTCCAGGCTCTGGCGGATCTTGCCTTCGGCCAAACCTTCTTGCTGAAGTGCCGAGAGCATCTCTGCTGCCTCAGCAGCAATCCGGTGCGCGAACTCGCCATCGCTCTCGTCTGACGGCACCGAGTTAGTTGGTGCCTTCATTGGTCTCGGCGGTCTGCTCGGGACGAAGGGTCGGGAACAGCACCACGTCACGGATCGTTGTTGAGCCCGTGAGCAGCATCACCAATCGGTCCATGCCAATGCCGAGGCCACCGGTCGGTGGCATCCCGTATTCGAGCGCCCGGATGTAGTCCTTGTCCATGCCCATAGCTTCGGCATCACCAGCAGCGCGTTCGGCCTCTTGGTCGGTGAAGCGTGCCAACTGCTCGTCTGGGTCGGTCAGCTCGCTAAAGGCATTGCACAATTCGCGGCCGGCAACAATTGCTTCGAAGCGTTCCGTGAGGCCAGGTTCGTTGCGATGATCTCGGGCCAGTGGCGAAACCTCTTTGGGGTAATCGGTGACAAAGACCGGACCCCAGATTTCGCTCTCGGTCGTCTTTTCGTAGATCTCCAAGATGAGCTTGCCCGGACCGTAGTAGTCCTTGACTTCGACGTCTTTGCTCCGGGCGATGTCGGCGAGTTCGTCGCGGTCCATCTGCACCGAAAGCTCGAGGCCGGTGTGTTCTTTGATCAGATCGATCATCGAGGCACGCTTCCACGGGGCGGCCAGGTTCAGTTCTTTTCCGTCGTAATCGATGGTGGTGCCACCAGTGATTTCGATGGCGAGGTCGCTCACGAGGTTCTCGACCAGCTCCATGATGTCGGTGTAATCGGCGTACGCCCAATACAGCTCGAGCATGGTGAATTCGGGATTGTGGCGAGTGGAGATGCCTTCGTTACGGAAGACGCGGGCAACCTCGAACACTTTCTCGAAGCCGCCTACGGTGAGGCGCTTGAGGTAGAGCTCGGGGGCAATGCGCAAGAAGAGGTCCATGTCGAGCGCGTTGTGGTGCGTCGTGAACGGGCGGGCCATTGCGCCACTGGCGATGCTGTGGAAGGTCGGAGTTTCGACTTCCATGAACTCGCGATCTTCGAGCCAGCGACGGGTGAGCGACATGATCCGGCTGCGGTCGCGCAGTGTCTTGTTCGACTCTTCCGATACCCACATATCGACGTAACGCTGGCGGTAACGAGTGTCGGGATCGGAGATGCCGTGCCATTTGTCGGGGAAAGCTCGGCGGGTTGCGGCCAGAACTAGCCATTCGCTCGGTCGGATGGAGAGCTCGCCACGGCGGGTCTTGATGACCTCGCCAGTGACCCCAATCCAGTCGCCGAGCGCCAGGTTGGTGAAGCCTTCAAAGTCTGGGGTGGTCTTGGCCGGAGCAAAGATCTGGATGCGACCGGAGCCGTCTTGCACCACGCCAAAGACGATCTTGCCCTGGTCTCGCTTGAGCATGAGGCGGCCCGCAATGGTGACGACGTCGCCAGTTTCGGTGCCGTCTTCGAGCTCGCCGTACTTCTCGTGAAGGGCGCCCGTCGAGGCAGTGACCTCGTAGCGGTACGGGATATCGAAGTCGCGAGGCGCAATCATGCCCGAAGAGGTAGTTTCCTCTGGTGCGTCAGCTTCGTTGTTTGGTGTTGTCTCGGTCATGGCTCTTTTACCGATCGGTGTTGCGAGAGTGGACTATCCGTAGCCCATGCAGGGTAAGGAAAGGCTCGACGTGTTCAATCGTTGACGCTACCGGCGCAATCACCGGGGCGAGGCCACCAGTGGCAACCACAACAGCATCGCCGCCGAGTTCGGCTTGAAACCGGGCGACCATTCCGTCGACGGAGGCCGCAAACCCGTACACCGCGCCCGATTGCAGGGACTCGGTGGTCGATTTCCCAATCACATTGCGGGGTTCGACCAATTCGATCGAACTGAGCGCGGAGGCCCTACCGACGAGCGCTTCCATCGAGACTTCGATGCCGGGGGCGATAGCGCCGCCCAAAAACTCGCCGTTTTCGCTGACGATGTCGAAGTTGTTGCCCGTACCGAAGTCGACGATGATCGCCGGCCCACCGTAAAGCTCGTAGGTGGCGATGGCGTTCGCGATGCGATCGGCACCGACTTCGCGAGGGTTGTCGTACTTGATTGGCATGCCGGTCTTGATGCCGGGACCAATTACGACGGGGTCAAAATCGAAATAGCGATCGGCAAGGGATCGCAGCATGGCTTGGACCCGAGGCACGCCCGAACAGACGGCGGCACCGTTGATGTCGTCGAATGACACTCGGCTGAAGTTGAGAAACCCGCCGAGCATTGCGGCGAATTCGTCGCTGGTGCGCCGATGGCCGGTCGATACGCGCCAGCTTTCGATCAAGCCGTCTTCGGCACTGACACCTGGCACGCCAGCGTCGTAGAGCCCAACGACCGTCTGAGTATTTCCAACATCGACAACGAGCAGGTGCTCGGTCATGGGGCTGTTGGGTTCGTCGAGATGTCGAGACCGATGTCGAGGGTTGGGGCACCAAAGCTCAACTTGGAGGTCGAGATCATGTCGACTCCGGTGTGGCTGACAGCATCGATTGTGGTGAGGTCGATTCCGCCGCTTGCTTCGAGGAGCGGACGGCGGCCCTCGCCCACGAGTTGGGTGACGAGAGCAACCGCTTCTCGCAGCACGTCAGGGCCCATGTTGTCCAACAGGATCGCATCTGCCTGTGCGGCCACAGCGGCCTCGATCTGGTCCAGCCGATCTACCTCGACATGCACGGTTCGAGCTGGCCAGCGTTCTTTGGCGCGTGCCACACCGTCGGCGATCGACATGCCCATCAGGTGGTTGTCTTTGAGCATGATCCAGTCGCTGAGGTTGCCGCGATGATTGCGCGCTCCCCCGGCTCGGACGGCTGCTTTCTCCAACGACCGAAGACCCGGGGTGGTCTTGCGGGTATCCCAAACTTGGGCGGCACCAGTTGCTGCGTCGGCATAGGCCCGGGTGTTGGTCGCAATACCGGAGAGGTACATCATGAAGTTCAGTGCGGTGCGTTCGGCGATCAGGATCGATTCAAGCGAGCCAGCCATCGTGGCCAACGTCTGGCCGGCGCTGACAACATCGCCTTCACCAACGAGCCACGTCAGTTCTATTTGCGGGTCGACCTGGCCGATGGTCTCTTCGACACACGAAGTACCGGCGATGACTCCGCCCGGTCGGACAACAAATTCTGCGGTCGCTGTGGTGCCGTTGGGTAACAATGACGCGCTGAGGTCGCCGAGCGGTGTGAGATCTTCGGTGAGCGCTCGGTTGACCGCATCGATGACGTCGTGGCGTGGGGCATGGAGATATCGGGACACGTCGCGAGAATAGTCGGGCTGGGCCGGTTGACCACACCGATGACCAAGAACGCCAGAACCACCATGAACCCAACGTTGAAGATCGGGAATCGCCCTTGGGAGATCCCCCACGCAGATCCGACAACGACACCTGCAGCCAAAATCATGACGGCACGCTTTTGAGCGCCGTAGCGAACCGGCGCTTTGCGTGCACCAGCAACAGCCGAGTGGCCGTACCACTCGCCCAAATGACGGGTGGAGACGGCCAGCACGAGGACAAGGATGCCGACGAGCGAACCAAACGTGTGCCCAACGTATTGGAGGAACTTGGCCGTAGTGACCGGCCCTAGCGGGCCGTCGAACAACACCCCGTTGAACCCCAGCAAGTTTGCGCCCCATCGGTAGGAATGGGTGAAGCTGTCCACGAACACGTGGCTTGCAACGCCAATAAACGCAGACAAGGCCGTGACGAGCAGGCGGGGGCGGCCCTTTGCCAACACGCGGTAGCTGTTTGCCTTCAGCGGGCCAAGATCGGGCATCGAACCAAACAGCCCATCTGCGGCAAACCGGCGCAACACGATTGCGTAGATGATCGAGAACGGCACCGCAATGGCAATGCCATTCCAATGGTGCGAGTCGAACGTGTCGATCAGTTCAAAGGCGTTGAAGAGGTCCGGGGCACCGGAGCCAACAACGAGCGCTGCGCCGTCGAACCAACGAGGGCGCCAGAGCTTGAGGGGCAGGACAACGGCTTGGTGAGCAGGGAACGTAAGTGGCACGTGGTCCACGGTTGCACCACGCGCCGAAAGCCCACCGAAAGAACGCGGGGTCTGACCCCGCGTTCTGAAGGTTTGTTCATATCTGTGTCTAGATGGGCGAGTTAAAGCCCGCAGGGATTGAACTTGTGTAGTGAGCGGAGCGAACGGCTCTGACCCCGCGTTCTGAAGGTTTGTTCATATCTGCCAACTACTATCCGGCGGTGCGTAATGATTCCCTGACCCTTTCGAATCCGGCTGGCAACGCCTCGGTCATCGTGGATGCTCGTGCGGGAGGCCGCATCTCGTCACTTGTTGTGCATGGCCACGAGCTTCTCGCGCAACGCCCCGATGGTCCTCACGCCGATTCCCTCACCTGGGGTCTCTACCCAATGGTTCCGTTTGCGGGCAGAGTCCGCGATGGGCTGGTCGGCTTCGATGGCGTCTCCACGCAGCTTCCGGCCAACATGGGCGCCCATGCAATGCACGGCTATGGCTTTGTTTCGCCGTGGGAGATCTCCGGTGACGCCGAGGTTCGATTCGCCTTCGATGCACCGTGGCCTTGGCGTGGCACGGCAACGCAACGCTTTGTCCTCACCGAAGATTCGCTCACGATCACCATGGACGTGCACGCCATCGAGCGCCAGCCAATGCAGGTGGGCTGGCATCCGTGGTTCCGTCGCGACATAGGCAACGGCCACCTGGCCGAACTCGATTTCACCCCCGCTGTGATGTTCGAACGTGACGCAACCGGATTGCCATCGGGGCAACGCATTCCTCCCCCGCCTGGACCTTGGGACGACTGCTTCATCGATCTGGCCACAAACCCGCGAGTCACGTGGGGCGACTTTGCGATCGAGCTTTCGTCAAACGCGACGTGCTGGACCGTGTACGACGAACCGGCCCACACCATGTGCGTGGAGCCTCAAACCGGGCCACCAAATCAGATCAACGACGACCCACAAATACTCGAACCGGGCGAACAATTCTCCACAACATTCACCATTCGTTGGCCCGAAAACGCCAAACCAACAGAAACCAGGGTCTGACCCGCGTTCTTTCGGTTTGTTCACAACTACCAGAGGTGGCGACGCTTTTAGCCGACGGTGATAACGACGAGGTCGGTGGTTTCGGCGGTTTCGGCCATTGGTAGTGGTTCGACCGAACGGCGGCTGCCCACGATCTGGACGAGCATGAGTTCGCCCGTCTCGATTTGCACGATGCCCTTGGCCCGCACGGTGTTGGCCGGAAGTCCATCGAGGATTGCGTCCAGCTCTTCGCTGCGAAGCGCCCCCTCGATTGGCACGAGCGACGTGTGATGCTGGTCGAAAAGGCTTGCACCTTGTCCAACGTCGAGCACAGGGCGTCGTACGCCAAGGCCGACCAATCCAGCAATCGAGTGAGCCGAGTCGGCGAGCATCACGGGAACACCGGGCGCTATCTCGCTCAGGCGACCTCGGACGGCTTCGACACGCTCCTCGTCGACGAGGTCTCGTTTGGTGAGCAGCAGTACGTCGGCCGAAGCAACCTGGGTGCGCACGGCATCGGCGACAACCGATTCTTCGGCTTCGGAGGTAAGAAAGTGGTCGAGGTCGATGAGCGCCACGATGCTGTCCAGCACAAAGCCTGGGCCGCCGGACAGACCAGCGGCCGACCGCGGGTTCGCAATTCCGCTCAGTTCGACGACAACGAGCTCGGGCGGGTTTGGTCGTTCACGCAGTTGTTCGAAGGCTTCGAGGAAACCGTTCTTCAAGCTGCAGCAAACACAGCCACCGGTGAGATCGAGCGTGTCGCCGTCTTGGCGGGTGATGAGTTTCGCGTCGATGTTGATCTCCCCAACGTCGTTCACCATGACGGCGATTGGGCGATCGGCACGGGCCAACATCTCGTTGATGACCGTGGTCTTACCAGCACCGAGGTAACCGCCAAGGAGCGTTACGGGAACACGCCGACCATCCCATGGGGCGTACACGGGGTCGATGATCGTGATCTCTTCTTCTTCGAGATTCATGAGATGGTCACTCCAACATTGTCGATAAGGCGTACATCGCCAAAGTGCACCGCGGTTAACAAACGAATTTCGCCTTCGAGTACGTCGGGGGTCTGTAGCGATGCGGAATCTACGACAGCGATGTAGTCGGGTGCGTCGGCACCTGTGGCTGTGGCCAGCACCGATGCAATAACGGCTTCGACCAATTTCGGGTCTCGCTCCCCAGCCGCAATGGCGGCGACTCCGGCCTGCAAGGCTCTCTGAACGGTAGGTGCTTGTTCACGGTGCTCGGGCGTGAGCCGCAAGTTACGGCTCGACATGGCGAGGCCGCTCGATTCTCGAACGGTCGGCAATCCGTGGACATCAACCGGGGCGTTGAGGTCGACCGCCATCCGGCGCAGCATGGCGAGCTGTTGGTAGTCCTTCTCGCCAAAGTACGCCGTGCAAGGGCCAATGATGTTGAAGAGCTTACTAACAACGGTTGCGACGCCAGCCAGGTGTGTGGGCCGGCTTGGACCTTCCCATGGTTCGGTGACAATACGAAGCGAAACCGTCGTCCAGTTTTCCTGCGGGTACATCTCGCGAACAGAAGGAACAAAGAGGTAATCGATACCGGCGTCTTCGGCCATGGCCGCATCGGCATCGAGCATCGTGGGATAGCTGTCGAGATCTTCGTCGGGGGCAAATTGCAGCGGGTTCACAAAGATCGACGCAACACCGATGTCAGACCTCGTCGACGCTGCTTCCATCAGGCTCTTATGCCCCAGATGCAGCGCACCCATGGTCGCGGCAAACCCGACGGTCTTGCTACTCGCTCGCTCTCGATCGAGATGCGTGCGGAGATCGGAGATCTTGCGAACAATTTCCATGCCCGCTCAGTCTGCCCGATCCACCAAGATTTGATCCACCCGCCTAGTCGACGAGACGGCGTGCGAGTTCGACCATGGCTTCGTAGCCAGCAAGTTCCTCGGGTAAGCGCTCGGTGATTGCGGCTCGGTGCTTGTCGATCGTTACTTCATCACCACGGGCAACCGGGCCTGTGAGCGCTGCTTTGGCGCCGAGGGCTGCGGTGTTGTCCACGCTGCTTTGGATCAGCCCCATGAACGCCGCAAAGGGCACGCCGGTTTCTTCGGCGAAACGTTCAACCTGGCCGAGCAGCGCAACCATGTGGTTGGACGCCACGGCGGCGGTGCCGTGATACAACGCACGGTTCTCGTCGGCGATTGGAAAGTGTTGGCCGCTGAGTGCTTCGGCGAGCTCCTCGGCCATTGGATCTCCTCCAACGGCATAGAAGCATTGCCTCAGCGCTTCGACTCCTTGTTCTGTGGTGGCCAGCGACACCAGCGGATGCATTGCGGCAGCTCGGTGGCCGGTAAGCGCAGAAAGTGGTGTGGCTCCCGACAGGTGCATCACGACCGCAGCAGCGGGTTCGATGGCAGCAGCGACCTCGGCGATGAGCGCATCGGGTGTGGCAATGACGACGAGGTCGACATCGCGTGCAGCATTTGTGATGTCGTCGTCACGGCCAAAGGTCGCACCACACGTCCAGCCCACATCGACCAACGCTCGCTGCAGCGACAGACCAGCGCGCCCAGGTCCAACAAGGCTGAACCGGCGCTCCATCGTTATGAACTTTGTGGGACGTACGGCCAAACTTGGTCGAGCGGCGCGTCGACAAAATCATCTGGGATCAGATCTGGCGCAAGTTCGCGCAACGGCGTCAGCACAAATGCACGATCAAACATGCGCGGATGCGGAACGGTCAGGTCGTGATCATCAATGACCTCGCCGTCGATCCACAACACATCCACATCGAGCGTGCGTGGTCCCCAACGCTCTTTCCGGACCCGTTCGGCATCCTCTTCACGTTCGCGAACTACAGAGAGCAGCTGGCGAGCGGTTCGATCCGTCGAGAGCTGCACCACAAGGTTTAGGAACGGACCCTGATCAGGGCCGCCGACAGGTGCTGTCTCCCACATCGAAGAGATCTTTACGACGTCGGGGATACGGCCAACGGCATGGTTCAGAAGGGCTTCACGATCTCCAAGGTTGGAGCCGAGCCCAAGAAAGGCTCGACGCGTCACGACCGTGCACGCCGAACTGTTACACCCGAGCTCGCGAGATCTTGCGGAACTGGCGGCCGTAGCTTGCGGATCGTGACCCGCACCGCGTTTGCCTTGTCATAGGACAGGACAACGTCGGCAACTTCGGAAGCAAACCGCTCCAGAAGTCCGTAACGGACGTCGTTGACCAGAGCTTGAATGCCAGCGACGAGGCGGCCGTAATCGATCGTGTTATTCAGATCGTCCGATGTTCCGGCTGCCCGTAGATCGAGGTCGACATCGACATCAATTTCGAATGGCTGCCGACGTTCGACTTCTTCGGGCAAGATTCCGCAGTACGCCAAAACGCGTAAGCCGCGGAGCTCGATCGTGTCAGTCACGTAGGTCGATCTCGACTTCGCTAGCCATCTCTGGCTCGGTGTCGGGTTCGTCGGCTGTCTCGACATCTTCGATCGTCTCGCGGTCGATCTCGCCCGCAACAGACACGATCTCGCGTCCCAACGGACCGATTGGACGCGACAAGAGCTGCTCGACGGCGACAATTGCCTTCGGCTGGTCTTCGACCATCTTGGTCCACACCAAGTAACCAGCGATGAGGCCAGTGACAAGGTCACTGAGTTCTTCGCGATGCATCAGGATCTTGAAACCCTGCGTCGTCAACATATTGATATCGGAGTAAATGCGATGGAGATAACGATCGCCATCTTCAGGGCCACGGAATGGACGATGAATCCATGCCATGTCCTCTTCGTCGTAGTTGTGCAGGTTTGACGTGTTGGGAATGAGCGAGAGGATCCGGTCGAACCCGTTTACCTTGGTCCAGATGATTTCTTCTTGGCGACGCACACGCCGGTGGGCATCGCCATATCCGCCGAGACGCTCAGCAACAGCGAGCTGCCCGCGAAGAACCCACGTGAAATGACGTGGTTCAATGCCGAGCGCCCACTTGCCTTTGAGCTTTTGGCTACTTGCCATGGTGTTGGTATTCCGATCGATTGGTTGAACGACGTGCTGTTTTTGCTTCGGAGTGAAGCTGCGTCGTTGTCTAGAGAGAAAGAAGTCGTGCTGCAGCAGCGCTTGCGCGCACGTCGTGCACTCGCACAATATGCGCCCCGAGACGCCAGGACCACACCGCAGCGAGCACTGAACCCTCGAGCCGATCGTCCACACCCGCTGGTTGCCCAGAATTGGTGCAGTCACTCAGCGCGTGAATCTGCCCGATGATTCTCTTTCTACTCACTCCGATAACTAGCTCCGGCCCGACATTAGCCAGTTTTTCGAGGTCGCGGAGCAGGTTCAGGTTGTGATTCTCGCTCTTCCCGAAACCAATGCCTGGATCGAGCCATATTTTGCCTACACCAGCGGCTTTTCCTCGTACGGAATACTCGATCAATGACGCAGAAATTTCTTCAACAACATCACCATAAGTGGGGTTTTCCTGCATTGTTTGCGGTGCACCCTGCATGTGCATCGCTATCCAGCCAGCCCCGTGGGCTCCGGCGACGTCAGCGAGTGACGCGGTGATGTCATTCACGACATGGGCGCCAGCACGGAGTGCAGCGTCGGCAACCTCGGCTTTTGCGGTATCGATCGACATCACGCAACGCCCAGCCAGACGCTCGATCACGGGAAGAACCCGTTGCATCTCCTCATCTTGGGAGATGGCTTCGGCACCTGGACGACTTGATTCGCCACCAATATCGATGAGGTGTGCGCCGTTGTCCAGCATTTGCTCAGCGTGAGCAACCGCACGGTCGGCCGTCCCCCACGAACCCCCGTCGCTAAACGAATCGGGAGTGGTGTTCAGGATGCCCATCACCAAGGGGCCAGGATGCGATAACGCACCAAGGCCGCCTCGATGATCAAACACAGGGGTCATTGGCTCAGTTTCGGCCAGTGATAAAGCGCATTGCTTCCGAACGCGTCGCTGGGCTGTCGCGGAAGCTGCCGTGAACGGCCGACGTAACCGTCGACGATCCGGGCTTGCGAACGCCGCGCATCGACATGCACATATGTTCTGCTTCGACGACGACAAGAACGCCGGCGGGGTCCAAGACCTCTTGCACGGCATCGGCAACTTGGCGTGTCAGACGTTCCTGTACCTGCGGGCGACGGGCGTAGCCGTCGACGAGGCGAGCAATCTTGGACAAACCAGTGATCTTGCCACCGGGCTTTGGAATGTATGCAACGTGCGCCGTTCCGTGAAACGGCAACAAATGATGCTCACACATAGAGTGGATTGGGATGTCGCGCACCATGATCATCTCGTCGTGGTCGACATCAAACACCTTGCGCAGATGCTCTTCGGGCTCTTCCCGTAACCCACCCGTGATTTCGGCGTACATACGAGAAACACGGGCTGGTGTGTCGAGCAGGCCGTCGCGATCTGGATCTTCGCCAATCGCTTCGAGGATGTCTCTCACCGCGGCTTCGATCTTGGCGTGGTCTACCTGGTTTGCCTGAGGGGAGAGTTGTTCATCATCGTGATCGTGATCGCTCATTGGTCCATTCCTTCTGTGCGCATCTGGTCGGCGCCTTCTTGGCGTAACCGGTTTGGGTCGTTCTTTATGCCGCCGGAGATATTGGTGACCGTTGCATCGGCCGCAGACAAGATCTCATTGAGCGCTTCGCCTTGCAACGTTTCGTGTTCGATCAGGTTCTCTGCTAAACGGTGGAGAACCGCAGAATGGGTAGTCAACACCTCGCGTGCCTGGACGTGGGCAGCCTCCACGAGCGAACGGATCTCGTCATCAATGCTCGCCGCCACCTGGTTAGAGTAATCGGCTTCGTGGCCGCTGTTCTTGCCGAGAAAGACCTCGCCAGACTTCTGGCCAAGTCGCTGCGGGCCGAGCGTCTCGGTCATGCCGTACTCGGTGACCATTGCCCGAGCAATCGATGCGACCCGATCGATGTCGTCGCTCGCACCCGTGGTTGGATCGCCAAAGATCAGCTCTTCGGCGGTCCGGCCACCGAGCAACATCGCCATGGTTTCGGTCAACTCGCTGCGGGTTTGCAGATACTTGTCCTCGGTGGGAAGCGCCAGCGTCCAGCCGAGCGCCCGGCCGCGGGCGACGATCGAAATCTTGTGGATGGGATTGGTGTTTGCCAGCACATGGCCAACAAGTGCATGCCCCGCCTCGTGGTAAGCAATGACCCGCTTCTCTTTGTCGGACATGGCGCGGCTCTTACGCTCGGGGCCAGCAATGACCCGATCGATAGCCGCTTCGATTTCACTCTGGCCAATCTTCGTCTTGTCGTGGCGGGCAGCCAATAACGCGGCCTCGTTGAGCAGGTTGGCAATGTCGGCACCGGTGAACCCGGGAGTACGGCGCGCAATGACATCGGTGCTCACGTCGTCTTCGAGCGGTTTACCCGCGGCGTGAACGTCGGCGATTGCTTTACGACCTTGGAGGTCGGGGTGATCGATCACGATCTGACGGTCGAATCGTCCAGGACGCAAGAGGGCGGGGTCGAGGATGTCGGGCCGGTTGGTGGCCGCAATCAGAATCACGCCGGTCGTGACGTCAAAACCGTCCATCTCGACCAGCAACTGGTTAAGCGTTTGTTCGCGTTCGTCGTGTCCGCCGCCCGTGCCCGCACCACGGTGGCGTCCAACAGCATCGATCTCGTCGATAAAGATGATCGCGGGCGCTTCGTCCTTGGCTTGCTGGAACAGGTCGCGGACACGGCTTGCGCCGACGCCAACAAACATCTCCACAAAGTCCGAACCCGAGATCGTAAAGAACGGCACGTTCGCTTCGCCAGCCACCGCTCGTGCGAGCAGCGTCTTGCCGGTTCCGGGCGGACCAAAGAGCAGAACACCCTTGGGGATCTTTGCGCCGATGCGCTTGAAGCGGTCGGGGTTGGACAGGAAGTCCCGGATCTCGGTGAATTCGTCTACCGCTTCGTCGGCACCAGCCACATCGTCGAAGGTGACGGTTGGTTGGTCCTTCGACATCTTTCGAGTCTTGGCTTTACCGAACCCTTTGGCGCCGCGGCCGCCGCCCTGCATCGAACTGAGGAAGTACCAAAAGATGCCAACGAGCAGCAGGATTGGCAAGAACTGTTGCAACAGGTCCGCCCAAATGCTCGAGCTTTCTCTGTCGGTGTCGAGCAGGATTGCGGGCTCGGCCGCACGGAGCTCGGCGAAGATCTCATCGGTGGCTTCGCTAGGGAAGCTCGCAATAAACGTCTCTTCGCCTTCGATGAATTCACCGCTCACCTGGTGAGACCTGTCGAGGATGGTTGCCTCGGCGATTTCACCCGACGCAATGGCCGTTTCCAGTTCGGAAAACGTCAGCTCCGTAGGTGCTGGGTCGCGGGTGAGTCCCGCAACGATGAGTAGGGCGGTAATTACGGCACCGCTAACAAGCAGTGTCGCTGAGCGAGAGAGCTTCTTCACGATGTCGTTAAACCTACCGAGCAGGCGTGAAGAATTGAGCTATTCGTTCGCAGGACCGAGGTACTCGGCGATGTACGGCAGATTGCGATAATGACCCGACGCGTCGAGTCCGTAACCAACAACAAAGTCCGGCGGCAGTTCAAAGCCGACATACGCGATCTCGTCATCGACTTTCTGACGACCTTCACGAACGAGCAGAGCACATACCTCGACCGATGCGGCGGCACGGTTTTGGAGGTTGCGTCGCAGATAGCTGAGGGTGAGGCCCGAGTCGATGATGTCTTCGACAACGATGACGTGGCGACCTTCGAGGTCTTCCTCGAGGTCTTTGAGAATGCGAACAACACCCGACGATGCAGTCTCGTTTCCATAGGAGGAGACCGCCATAAAGTCGACCTCTACCGGCAGGTCGACTTCGCGGGAGAGGTCGGCCAGGAACATGAAGGCGCCACGGAGCACCGCAACGAGCAGCGGCTTCTTGCCCTCGTAGTCGGCGGTGATCTGTGCGCCGAGCTCTCGAACACGCTGGTTGATCTGTGCCTCGGTGACGAGGGTCCGCCCAACCGACTCGGTAGGGGCCCTTCCGGTCATTGGAGTGCCGTCATATCGTTCGTTCGTGCCCATGCAATGCAAAACGGTACCTGTTGGAAGTCGTGCGCCCACTCTTGACACCGACGGAAAATTGGCCGTTGTTACGAAAAGTCGGTCGTAATCGCTAGCTGACGTCACCGTCGATGGACTCTCGGATCAAATCTGCGTGGCCGCAGTGCCGTGCGTACTCTTCGATCATGTGGACCATGATCCATCGAAGGCTCCATTTACCGCTTTCATCCTTAGGTTCGTTTGCCGAAAGATCATCGAGCGAAACGGCATTCTTTACCCGTTGACGCGGGTCGTGAACTGCATCGTCGAAGACCCGAAGTAGCTCGTCGGCGGACATGGTTGAGGCAAGCGTCATCTCGGCATCGGGGTCGTTAGCCCAATCAAGTTCCACAAAGAGTCCAGGAATGTCGTGGCCAGCAAATGGCGAGCGATACCAGTGGTACTCGACATGGCCGTGTCATAGCCCCAACCTAACAAAGTGCCCTGACCCCTTTTGGTTTGGCGGCGGCTCGAGCGTTTTCGATTCGTTCGGTCGTCAGGATTCTCGAAGCGAATACGAGCAACACGATGTGCAGGACAGCCGACACAAAGAACGGCAGCCGCAGTGCCATCTCTCGGCTCAGCGGCCCTTCGGCAAGCAGCACAAGGCCTCCGGCCAGCGCGGCACCGAGGGGCATACCGCCCCAGGCAAAGAACCGGTAGACGCTGTTGACCCGGCCCAATAGCTCGTCGGGGATGATTGCTTGACGCAGGCTCACCGTGATGACGTTCCACAACATTGCCGACCAGGTGAAGAACAATCCCAGGATCCAGATGGTTGGCCATGACGACGCCAATCCCATGCCGCCAATAGCGACGGCGCCCACGCTGATCGTGATCCACAACGATGGGCCCGAGCCCACCCGTTTCGCAATCCATGAGGCCGACCAACCGCCGATCACGCCGCCGACCGCTCCGCCGGTCGACATGATTGCGAACTCGGTCGGCGAAGTATCGAGCACCTCTTGGGCAAACAACACCATGATCGTCCACGGGACGACACCCAACATGTTGAGCACCCCAAGGATGATCGCCAACGGGTAAAGGAGCTCGTGGTTTCGCAACCACGTGAGGCCCTCTCGCATCTCGGCTTTCCAGGAGCGGTCCGTTTTTGGCGTCGTTATTTGTTGAGGACGACCTCGAACAATGAGTGCGATGAGCAAAGCCCCAACAACAAACGACGTTGCGTCCACGAAAAACGGCAGGGCAAAGGCCGCAGCGAGAAGAAAGGCTCCAAGCGGCGGACCAACAAAGGTGTTGGCCACCATCTCGCTGCTCCACATCCGACCGTTGGCCTTCTCGAGCAGCTCGTCGTCGACGATCGAGGGGATAGCGGTTTGTGATGCGTTGTCGTAGAGCACCTCACCAATCCCCAGGAGGAAGGTGGCGAGGACGACGACGAGGTACAGCAAAAGATTGCTTTGAAGGTCATCGCCGAGTTCGGTGATCTCATCTGCCGACGGCAACGAGTTTCGTTGCGTGAATACGGCAAAGGCGACGCCGAGCGTGAGCACGGCCCGCATGACGTTGGCCCAGATCATCAACGTGAAGCGGTCAACCCGATCGGTTATGACACCGGCCGGCAGGCTGAACAACAACCATGGAAGCCGTTGCACAACCACGACCAACGCAATGAGAAATGGGTTTCTTGTTACCGCAGAGGCAAGCCACGGGTATGCAATCGTGCCGATGCCATCGCCCAGGTTCGAAACGACGCTTGCACTCAGAAGCCGAAGGTAGTTCCTTCCTAGTCGGCCGCTGTCTGACCGACCACTTTCCCCGGCCTCGATGGTCACGGTGTTCCTTGGATCGGCGTCACGTTGAGTCGTTGATTCGAACGCGCTACCCGCCATCCTCCCGTGACCTCGGCGGCGAGTGTGTTTCCGGCCGCGACGTCGAGGACGCGGGCAACGGCTGCCGAATCGATGGGATGCTCGTCGCCCGTCTCTTGACGGATCCAGCGTTGCACCGCAAGGGCAGCGATAGGCACCGGCGTCGCAGCGAGAAGCTTCGCGTCTGTTGGGTCGACCGCTGCTGCTTTGGCCTCAAGCACCGTTACAGCATCGCGTGCATGATCGGCGGAGCGACTCAGCAGCGGAACAACATCTCTACCAGCCACGTCGTTGAGCAGCGGCAACACCTCGTGGCGCATCCGGTTTCGGAGGAACGCCGGGTCGGTGTTTGATGGATCGCTAAATGGCGTCCACCCCAGAACCGAACAAATCGCCTCGGTGTCGGTGCGGCGAAGCGAGAGGATTGGGCGGCGAGCACCTGGTTGCATGGCGCCCAGCCCTACAAGGCCAGCGCCTCGGACCAGGTTGATCAACAGCGTTTCGGCTTGATCGTCGGCTGTATGCCCCGTTGCCGCATCGGGTCCAATGACCCCATAGCGCGCCGCCCGCATCCGAGCTTCCAGGTTCGCACCGGGCTCGACATCGACCGTTGCCGACACAAACTCGGCGCCAACCTCCGACGCGCACCGAGCAACGAGGTCAGCTTCGTTCGATCCGCCGGGCCGTTGCCCATGATCGACATGCACCGCGGTTACCTGGCAACCAGAAGCTGCCGCTAACGCCAAAAGCGCCAGCGAGTCAGCGCCACCGGAAACACCACACCGCAACACGGTCCCGTAACCGGGGAACGTGCAGCGGTCAAGCCATGCCGAGAGGGCACGGCTCCGTTCCACGCTTAGGCGACCTGTTCGACTGGTTCGGCCCGATCGATCCACAGTTGGGGATCCTTGATCTCGGCGAGCAGGGGCAACATTGTTGGCCCTTCCCAAACACGGTCGATCAGTTCACGGCCACCATGGTCTTCGACCGCTTCGATGAAGTTCTCGCCTTGGGCGTACTGCTTCATCTTGGCTTCGAGGCCCGCAAGTCGTTGAATAAGCCCAACAAACTTCGAGGCGTTCTGTCGACGTTGACGAAGCACCCGGCCAAAGCGCTCAGCGTCGTGCACGTAGCCAACGCCGGCACGATCCATTGTGGTGTCGCCATGTCCTTCGAGCAGGCTCATCAAACCACCGATGTGATCGAGGGTGTCGCGCTGCTTCTCCGAGGCAAACACGGCACCGAGGCCGCCCTCGTCGAGCGGGTCGCCGCCGGACTTCTTAACTTCGAGCACACGCTTTAGTCCCTCGACAAAGCGCTGCGGGTCGGGGTCTGCTTCTTCCATCGTGGTGGAGACAAGCCCGAGAAAGTGTTCGCGCATCCACGGCACACCAGTGAACTGGGCACGGTGGGTTACTTCGTGCAGCGCCAACCAGAGGCGGAAGTCGCGCTCGGGGAAGGCAAAGCGCTTTTCGAGCGCAGCCACATTCGACCCGACGTAATAGACAATGTCTTGCTCTTCGGGGTTCTCGTCTTCGATGACCAAAAGATCGTATTGACCGAGCACACGGGTGCTCATCCAGCCGAGAAGCATGCCGAGTTCGGCGCCAGCAACCTTTGGACTAACCGCTTGGAACGGTCCAGACATCTCGTCTTCCATCTTTACAAGCATTGGCTTGAGGAGACGTTGGAACGAAGCCAGGTTGGCATTGACCCAGTCGGCACGATCAGCGACACGGCCGCGGGCGTTGCCATCGAGCGACTTCAAACCGGTTTCTTTGGCAACAAGGTCCTCGGCGAGTGCCGTGAACTCGTCAAAGTCATCGTTCATCTTGGCGCGCTCGTCGCCAGCGATCTCACGTTCGTTTCGGTTGACCTTGGCCGCGATAGTGCGGGCGAGGTCCCAGTCGATTGCTTTGGATTCGCTCACGAAATCAGACCGGCAACGCTTAGAGCTGCTGTTGCTTGCGTTGTTTGCGGCTCGGGTATTGCTTGGCGGTCACAAAGAAAAGGTAACCAGCCACAATCGTGGCCAGCAAACCAACGGTGCCGACAACAAGAAAGATCGAAATCCAGAAGGTCCAAACAACAGCGAGCATGATGGAGAGCTTACCTGCCGAAATGGACGGTTGGAAAACCTTACGCGTCTTCGACGAAACCTAAGGCCTGCGCAATGCGTGCTCGGGCATCATTGGGCATTGGATCGAGCGCCTTGGAGGCAACGGTGGTGCGAAGTTGCATCTGGAATGCCTGAGCGCCCTGGCAGTTGCCACAAGAGGAAAGATGTTCGCTTACCGCCTGTGCTTGCGGTAGAGCGAGTTCCCCATCGAGGAAGACCGAGAGGCTGCGGTGCACGTCAAGACATGATGCGTCGATCGGCCCCTGCTGAAGTGGAACAACCCACGGCATTGGTCCCGCAGGATTAAAACCATCGACTCCAAGGAACGGGGCATCTACGTCACCGAACGGAGTCGAAGCAGCAAAGACGGCGCTTTGGCTTGGTTCGTCGGGGTTTACTGGGGACTGGTTCATGGCGTTACGGCCTCTTCGCTTGTTGCCACTGTGGACATATCGGGGTCACTTGCTTCGCCCTCGACAACAGGGCCTTTGGAAGCTTCATTCCCAGAATCCGCGTCAGGCAGCAAATTTCTTTCGCCTGCATAACTGTGAAGTTGCTTCTCGAGCGCCTTGCGACCGCGATGAATTCGACTCATAACCGTGCCGATTGGAATATCGAGAATCTCGGCGATTTCCTTGTAGGCGAAACCCTCGACATCGGCCAAGAGGACAGCGATACGGAAGTTTTCCGGGATTGCTTCAATTGCCTTTTTGACCGCTTCGTCGGTCACGGAGCTGAGAAATGCTTCCTCGGCACTGGCGCCCAACTCGGAATGTTCGCCACCGAGACGGCGGTACAAATACATATCCTCGACGTCGGAAATATCGCTCTCATCGGGTCGGCGCTGCTTTGCCCGATAGCGGTTGATGTAACTGTTGGTGAGGATGCGATACATCCACGCCTTGAGATTTGTTCCCTCTTGAAAGCGCTCGTAGCCGCGATAAGCCTTGAGATAGGTCTCTTGTACAACGTCTTCAGCGTCGGCTGCGTTGCGTGTCATACGCAACGCAGCGGAGTAGAGCTGGTCCATGAGCGGCATTGCCGCTTCGGCGAAGGAAGCTTGATCTGCCATGGCCTAACTCTATCGAGCGGGCACCCAAGCTGGAGAGTCGCGTCTTGAGCGAACGCCGTCGAGGGACTGAGGACAATATGATCAGGACATGGGAATCGCAAAGAAGTACATCGAGAAGAAGGCGGCCCAGCAGATACCGGCCCCGGTACTCGACGCTGCGGGCAGAGCGCTTATCGAAGGCATCGACCGCGCTGTCGTTGCCCGATGGGAGGACGCTCAGGAGGTTGCACGAACCACTGCACCGGGCGCTGAACCAGGGGTAAAGGCTCGGATGATCGCTGCGCCGATCCGCAAAAACATGGCGATGCTCGGCGCAGCAGCGGGCGCAACCGCAGCCGCACCCGGCATTGGCACGGGTGCCGCCATTGGCGCCCTTGCCGCCGAGCTCGGCATCGTTGCGCTCAAGACCACCGACATGGTTATGGCGATTGGCGCGGTGTACGGGCACCACAACGCTTCGGACGAAGAACGCCGCGCATGGGTCCTTGCCGTCCTCGCGTTTGGTGATGATGCAGCTGAAGAATTCTCGACCCTCGCGCGCGACATGGGGTTGAAGCTGGGTGACGGCCATGCACTCGAAATGGCCGGCGAAGCCCTCGGAGGTGGCGCTGGCCAAGTCGCCACCATCGATGCCCTCCGCCGCATCAACACCACGTTGGTTGGCCAAGTGCTCAAAAAGTGGGGAACCCGCCGCGGCGCTGCCACTGTTGGCAAGCTTCTCCCCTTCGGCGTCGGCGCCGCAGTTGGCGGAAGCGCCAACTATTTGATGATCCGCGAGTTCGCGAAGCAGGCAGATCAGTTTTTTTCGCAGTATGACCGCGAGTTTGTCTTGGGTATTGCACGCCACGAGACCATTGCCGACGGCGACGCCATAGAGGTCGACAGCCACAGGGTGCAGCAGCCACCCCCACCAGATCCCAACGCCCAACCAAACTCGTAAGGCTTTTGGTCCTCAATATTTCGCGAAAAACTGCCGACGATTCCACTATGCAGTGGGATAACAGCTTCGCAGACAACCTATTTTCGAAGTGGGACAATGACCATGACGTTCCCGATACACCGATAAGTCGCGCCGCTGCGCGTTATGACTTCGCTGTGCCCACAACCGTGGAACTATCAAATGGCCTGTTTAAACCTACCGACCGCAGCAACGGCCTCTTGGTCGAGCTCTCTGCCGGTGGCGCAGCGATTCTCATCCCTTCCGATCAACGACTCATGCTCAAAAAGCGCTACCGCGCATATGTAGCCGACCATGAAGGCTTCATCGAAGTTCGAAACATCACCGAGCTGCCCGATGCGCAGACTCGTCTCGGCGTGTCGTTTTTCCGCCTCGGACTAGAGCTGCAAGAGCTAATCGTCGACTCCCTCGAAAACGCCAAGCAAGAAACGTCCCGCCTAGCCGCGTAGCAATCACAGTGGATCGGTAAATCGTTCGCCGTGCTCTTTGACGTATTCGGTCCATCGGTGACCGTCCCAGTAGCGCAGCTCATGGCGCCCAACTGGATCATCGAAGAAACCCGGTGTTCGAACCGCAAAGCCCGAACTGCGATCCATCTCGATGCTGACGCCTGAACGGTCGGGAGCGCCAACGAGCGCAGGGATTGGGGCCTTGGCCGATTTCCGGCTTGGTTCGACCGAATTGACCATCCGTCTACGAGCCGAGACTGGTTCAGGAGTTGGACGGCCACGGAGTTTCGCAGCACGCGCCGCCACGTCATTCGATACTGCGGTGTCGTTCACTGCGGTGTCGTTCACTGCGGTGTCTGTCACTGCGGTGTCGGCGGCGGGCATCTCGATCGGAGCACTGGCACCCATGAACGCTTCGCTGCTATCGCTGTTTTGTTCGTAGATCTCTACATCGGGCAGAGCGCTCGTCCCGGCCTCCAACTGTGGTTGTACAGGTTCGGCTGGCGTTGCCCGCGATCGCTGTCTGTTCACGGACTTCTTCTGGCGGCTAGCCGTCGCATAAGCAACAACGCCAGCCGCTGCCACAACCGCGAGAAGGACAGCGGCAAACACAAGCGCTACCCAATCAATAAAGGCAAGGTCGGTAATCATGGATCTAAGCCTGATCAGCTGAGCCGACGCGTGCAAAATCGCTCAACGTAATGACCTGGAGTCGAATATCACTCCCGGTAGGATTGACGGCGACCTCCGAAGCGTGAGTACTCTTCGCGCAATTTTTCGGAATAGCACACACTCTGGGCGGTATCAGCCCATAAGAGTGGGCAGAAATTTTATTTTCCCCGCCATTCGGTGCCTTATCAGCTATTCAGACATAACCAATTCGCCAAACCCACTCATATTCGTCCCGCTCACGCCGACTCGTTGCATAGGTAATCCGCCATCCAGTGAGGGCCTAATGGACCAGAAGATGCAGACCAACAACGAAGGCGCTACGTGGCCAGCGATTCCCACCCAGGTGCACCCTGTTCATCTAGGAGCTTCGACGATCATGCTCGACACTCTTCAAGCGAGTGAAGACGGACGGATTCTCGAGGTCAGCTCACAACTCGCCTTGGTTCGCGCACGCTTGTCATCACTTGAACGTCATGTCTATGACACGACCGCAAAAGACGGTGGCAGCACCGAAGGCCTGTTGGAACAGCTGACCAGCTTTGACGCACGGGTTGATGAGACGCGATCACGATTCCAAAGTCTCGCCAGACGAGTAGCAACCGCCGAGCAACACATCTCGAGCACAATGCTGTCAGCCGTGGACGGGTTCGACGTCCGCCTCGATCTCATCGAAACCGCTCGGATTACCCAAACAAACGAACTTCATGAGCTCACGGGCTACCTCGAGCAAGCCTTTACTCGCATTGCTGAACTTGCCTCCGCTGTCGAACACAAGTCGGAGGTGGAGACAAAGACTGGTCATCTCGATACCGCAATTGCAGCGCTGTCGTCCCGTGTTGACCTCGCCACCACAACAATCGACGCATCCAACGCATCGGTGACGAACGCTCTCGAAGCCTCTGTTGCCAACCTCGAATCACGAATGAACGCCACCGAAGCTCGCCTCGACAACGAAGAAGCGGCCTCCGTTGTTTCCCTCCAAAAGCGGGTTGAAACAGCTGAGCGCTCCCTCGAACACAACCAGAACGGGCTTGGGACGCACCTCGAGATTCTCGACGCCACCATCGACCTTCTCGCTGAGCACTCAGAAATTTTGCGGACCAACCAAACGTCGATCGCGGTGCACGACGAACGGATCGAAAAGAACACTACCCATAGCGAAGAAGTCGACGAACGAATCGCTTTGCTAGACCGCCGGCACGAAGAGACTTCCGGCATTGTTGGCTCCCTCGGTGACCAGATCGCCGACGTGCGCGACTCGAGCCTCGCCAACAGCAGTCAGATCGACGCGGTACAGGCACTACTAACCGAATTCGGCGACGCCCAACTCACCGATCGGGTGTCTGCGGCGGAAGCGTCAACGAATGCACTCGTACTGGAAGTTCTTCGGATCGACGACATTGCGGAAACAGTCACCCAAATAGAGGAACGTATCGATGCTGCACACTCCTTCGCCGAAGACCTGCGCCTTCTCCAAGCAGAACTCGTGCAAACAATCCAGTCGGAAATACAAACACAAGCCAACGAGATCGAACGTCACGGTGTGCTGCTGGGCGAACTCGCGTCCGGAGAACGAAACGCCGCAGCTGAACAGGTGCAGTTGGCCGAAACCAAAACTGACGAAGCGCTGCACGCGATCGCTCAACTGACCGAGCTTCAGCTTCGCAACACCAACGTCAAAGCAGAACTCACCAATGCGGTGACCGTCACGAACGAAAGCGTCGAACAAACGCAACAGCAGGTCAACTCGTTGAGCGCTGACCTAGCAACCGCTCTTGGTCGCATCGCTCACCTCGAATCCCTGCAGAACACGACGTCCAATGCCGCTGCTTCTGCTCCGGATCTTGTGGCCGCAAACAACGTTGATGTTGCCACTGGGCACAGGGTCAAGGCTGACTGGTTTGCCGAATCGTACTCCCGTAAGAACGCTAGCTAAGCCGTTCTTTGGCCGCATCTAACGGTCGAGATATGAACGAAGTGCTGCGATGTGTGAAGGCATTATTCCGCAGCACCCTCCAATGATCGTTGCACCGTTGGCAACCCATTCCTCGACGAACTGGAGGTACCCAGCCGGGTCGAGGTCATCACGGTGCCCAAGAATCACTTCGTTCGCTGCATAAACCTCGGGCTTGGGTACAAAGGCGTTTGCGTAGGCACCGATAGAAAGCGTGTCCGCCAGCGCCACCGCTTGCGGTATTGCCTTGTTAAAGGCTTCCGGCCGACTGCAATTAAAGAGCACCGCCTCGGCACCGTGCTCACCAGCTGCGGCTATCGCCGCGTCAATGGATTCGCCCGAGCGAAGCTTTGGTTCGTCAGGCGATTCGTCATCGAGGGTGTAGGAAACCCAGAGCGGCAAACCGTGACCAGTTGCGGCGTTCATCGAAGCGATAGCTTCGGGCACGGACGACTGCGTTTCACAAAGGAAAAGGTCAACATATGGCGCCAAGGCTTCGGCGATCAGCCGCAGATGGGCTGGTGCGGTAACCGGATTGAACTTGTCGGGTTCGTAGCTGCCGTAGAGCGGAGGGATCGAACCGGCGACACGAGCCGAAGATCCAGCGGCACCCTTGGCCAGATACCCCGACAGAGCGGTAAGCGCCGCGCCGTCTTCTTCGAACCGGTCAAGCCCAAGGTGGAAGGGAACCACCGCGTAATTGTTCGTGGTAATCAGGTCGGACCCGGCGGCCACGAACTGCTCGTGAGCAAAGGTCACATGCTCGGACCCTTCCATCAACGCAAGCGCTGACCATTCGGGCTGCCGAAATGGAGCGCCATTCTCTTCTAGCGTTTTCCCCATGCCGCCATCGAGGAGTCTGATCGGCCCATTTGTCATGGCTACAGCGTACGGGATCGCTCTCGGGCCTTCTATGTTTGGGACATGGCAATCACCCGAATCGACACAACCGAACGCGCAAGCAAAATCGTCACCCACAACGGTGTCGTCTACTTAGCTGGCCACGTGGCTGCTGACGCTGAGGCCGACATTGGCGAGCAGACCCGATCGACCCTCGCTCAAATCGATGAGGCGCTCACGGAAGCGGGCTCGGACAGAGAACACCTGCTCTCCGCCACCATTTTTCTGCGCGACATCGACAACGACTTCGCTGCGATGAATGATGTGTGGAACGCGTGGGTACCAAGCGGTTACGCACCGGCGCGGGCGTGTGTCGAAGCACACATGGCTCGTTCAGGCCTGCGCGTGGAGATATGTATCACCGCGGCACTACCCAAATAGATCAGTAAATCTGAGTCGAATAGACCACTCAACGCTCAACAGTTGCGCACTAAATCTGCCGAAGCATTTAGGGCGTCACGGAAATACACACCCAGTGGGACATAGCGGGGTCAGCAATTCACACAACGTGTGAATTGCTGACATTGGGGTGGTCTTCGTGAACAACACCACGTGTACCTATTCGACATCGGAGAATCTAATGAAATTTAGCCTGAAGGGCCTCGCCCCTTACCTTGTTGCGGGGACAATTGTCGCCGGAATTACGACCCCAGTGGTTGCTTACAGCAGCAGCTGGCAGAGTGCTGATGGCGGCATCTTCAACCCGCCTTCAGAGATCTTCAACGAAGACAACCCTGGCTTTGGCAGCAGCGGTCAGACGCTCTTCAACAAGGTCGACATCGGCGAAACAATCAACATCGCCGAAGGCACTGTTCTCCACGACTTCCAGGGCCAGCCAATCGGAACCGCTAAGCAGAGTGGCGTTGGCTACGTCAACGGCGAACGTGACGGCGGCCTTGTCGCTGGCTCAATCGCCCAAATGCAGATTGGTGGCCAAACTGTTTGGGCTACCTACGTATGGTCCGTCAACGTAAAGGGCGGCGGCCGCCAGTCCGGTTGGGTCGCAGTCGATAGCCTCACCCCTACCGCCAAGGTCCTCTCCGTTCTTCAACAACAACACAAAGACCGTATCGATATCTTCGCTACCGAACTCGCACAGGGTAACTACCAGGCATTCAGCGTCTCCAATACCCGCCTTCCAAGCAACATGGAAGAGTACTTCCTTGATCCAGGCCGCGAAGCGGACAAAAACGCTGGTAAAGCCAAGTACTACTACACCCGTGACGGTTTGCTCACGGTAAGCATGAACATCCCCGAGACAGGAAGCCAACGTTTCGGTGTTGGTAACAACGTTGTCCCTGTGGGCGACGTCTTCTTCCGAGACATGAACGTAGGCATTGTCAACGTGCCTATCTACCCAGCGCTGAGCTTCGATGCTGAAGACCACGCTCTGGAACTGGCTTGGGGTTACTTCGAGGCGCCAAACGGCTCAAAGGTCTACTCGTGGACCAACGCCCATGCACTGGGAGCGACCACCACATCGAACCCGGCGCCAACGCCTACAACTGCAGCGCCAGCACCAACTCCAACACCAACTGGTGATGCTCCAACACCAACTGGTGATGCTCCAACACCAACTGGTGATGTTGGTGTCACGCTTTACCAGCATTGCAGCTTTGGCGGAACTGCTTCTGAGCTTGAAGCAGGACGTTGGGTTCAAGGAACGCACACGTTCCGGGACAACGACGTTTCCAGCCTGAAGGTAGCAGCGGGCTTCGAAGTACAGATCTTCGATGGCGCCTTCACTGGTGGGTCAAAGACCTACGGCGCTGGAGAAGTTGCCTGTCTTGTTAACTTTGGTTTCAACGACGTGACGAGCTCGATCATTGTCACCGTAGACACGGGAACAGCACCAGTTGACGCAGTTGGCGTAACGCTCTTCCAGGATTGCGGTTTCGGTGGCAACGACTATGAACTTGGTCAAGGAAACCACACGACCAACGCTTTCAACAACGATAACATTTCGTCTCTGCGGGTGGAATCAGGCTTTCGAGTGACGATCTACGACGGATCCAACTTCACAGGTGCACGACAGACCTACGAAGCTGGAGAAGTTGCCTGTCTCGTCAACCGTGACTTCAACGACATAATGGGGTCAATTGTGGTCGCCAAGCTCTAATGGAATGCTCCCTGATATTGGTACCAGCTAAATTTGGAGTCCTTGAGGTGAGCCCCTGATTCTGGTCCAGGTGTTGTGCGGTCCTACTTGTCTGTCACGATTGTGCAGACCGAAAGGACCAAGATGTCTCGTCGACGTCACACACCAGAACAAATCATTCGCAAACTTACAGAGGGCCAAAAGCTTCTTGCTGCGGGCATGAGTATCGAAGACGTTTGCCGCGAGTTCACGATCGCTGAATCAACGTGGGCCCGTTGGCTGTCCCAATATGGCGGCATGAAAGCCGACGACGCCAAACGGCTCAAAGAACTCGAAATCGAAAATGCTCGCCTCAAGAAACTCCTTGCCGAAGCCGAGCTGCAAAGGCCATCTTGAAAGAGGTCGCAGAGGGAAACTTCTAACCCCAAATCGGAAACGGGCCGCGGTCATTATGGCCCGAACCCGATTTGGGGTCTCCGAACGATTCGCCTGCAAAACAGTCGGCCAGCATCGGTCAACACAACGACTCCCGGCACCGGTGGCTCCCGCTGACGAAGCTGTCATTCGTGAGTAGTTGCGGGCGTTCGCGAAGAAACGGCCCCGCTGGGGATGGCGACGAGCAGCAACCCACCTGAGACAGAACGGACACATGATCAATAACAAACGGGTGCGCCGCCTATGGAAAGAAGAAGGCCTCCTCGTCCCACAGAGGAAACGCAAGAAACGAATGACAGGTATCGGCACCCACGTTGGTGCCATGTGCCCGATCCGCCCGAATGCCCTGTGGGCTATGGACTTCCAATTCGATCAGACCATCGATGGGCGACAAGTGAAACTGTTGAACATCATCGACGAGTACACCCAAGAATGTTTAGAGTCCGTTGCTGCTCACTCGATCGACGCCGAAGCAGTCGTTGGTGTCCTTGCTCGGCTTTCGATCGAGCGTGACGGGCCGCCAGCGTTTGTTCGCTTCGATAACGGACCCGAGTTCGTGTCCAAGGCAATAGCCGATTGGTGCGCACAATCAGGGGCGAAATCGATGTTCATCGACCCCGGGTCGCCATGGCAAAACGCGTGGATTGAGTCGTTCAACGGACGGCTCCGTGACGAGCTGCTAAACCTATGGCAATTCGATTCGCTCCTCGAAGCCCAAGTCATCATCGAGGACTGGCGAAACGATTACAACACCAACCGGCCGCACTCAGCGCTCAACCAACAAACCCCGGCAGCATTCGCCGCCACCAAAACCATTACCAACCAACCCAAAGCCGCATAACACCCGCTCGTGGGCCACACGCGACGAGCTTCGCATCGCAATTGTGGTTTGGATCGAACGCACCTACCACCAGCGCCGACGCCAAGCCCGCCTCGGACGATTGACACC
>JAYJME010000043.1:0-61876 GCA_036873775.1 Costaria costata
AGAGTACACAGGGAAACAGAACAGGAAATAATTCGAACACTAAAGAAACCCAATGAAACTGGAGTAACTATAAACAAGAAATAACACTAGAAACACTAAGAAGAACTTAGCTAAAGTAAAACTAAAGAAAAACTCATCTAATCACAGAAAGAGACGAAGGAACACAGAATAATCCAACCTCAAAAACAACTCAAACAACCCAAGATCATGAAACTCGTCCATTTTTACTTTATGTTTTAAGTAAAAATTTACATTTTTAAATAAAGATTTTAAGATTTCTAATGTTAAGATAACTAATAATCAAAATGCAACAAATTATTTTATTTACGAATTTCCTCCAATTCGTCTGATTCCAGATTATAAGGTAACAGATGTATTGAATCTAAGATCAACTCATACTTTATCAGATAATTTTATAAAAAATTCTTCGCTGTATTCTGATACAACTCATACAATGGATTTAATAAGCATTCCTTCTATTTTTAGGCCGCCATCAACAGATCCTGTTAATAATTTCATATATTGGGATTTAGATTTTTCGCTAGAGATGGATGCCGATAGAAATAATCAAAATTTAGAGAAAATGGCTCATTGTAAGCTTTCGACTAATATGCCCTATAGTTATTACAACTTACACTATTTGCAAAAAATGCTAAAGCTTAGCTCGGTTGATTCTGTTGGCAGGACTCAGTATTTTAATATTTTAAGACTATACGAGACACCATATATAGATTTATTTATTTACAAAAACATAGAGCAAAATAGCTTTGTTTTCAAGGTGAGGTATGACCAGTCCATAAGAGATTTCGTTTATGGTGGGTCGGAATGGTTTAATAATTTTTTTAACTCAGGAAATTGCGCGTATGATAGAGAAACGCCGCTTATAGAATGCTATAAGTTATGCCAAAATACCGACCAGAAGAAATATGGTAAAAAATATTTTCACTATCTTGCCGATTATGGAAAAAATAGTTCTTTCGGTAATGAAAGGTATTTTAGTGACTTTATAACTTTGGGGAGAATTGAAGATTTGTACAAGCCAATAAGGATTGATTATCAATATCTAGACAATTTAGAGTCAGACATAAATAAATATGCATACGGATCTAATAGCTTTCATAATAGCTCTTACACATTTGGAAGTTTTATTTTGGAGTTTTCAGCAGATGGAATTATCTAAAAAAGATTTCTTTAACAGACAGCAACAATATTTGTCCATGCCATCATTCGTTGAGCAAGTAAAAAATGTTACTGTTTCTACAATTCGCCACGTTGCGGGCGGGATGCCGCAGGCCCCGGATGAAGAAAGAGATCGCCGCATGGCTATTTGTAAAGAATGCCCCTTTTTTTCTTTGTCAGATGATCCTCGATGTTCTCAATGTGGATGCTACCTTAAGATCAAAACTTCGTGGGCTTTAGAGGCATGCCCGGAAGGAAAATGGGGCCAGTCACCGACCAAAGATTGTGGGTGCGGGGCCTAATTGCGTATACCAAGATAGGGATTTTCTAGCCGTTTTTCGGCCAAATTAACAAATAGACACACTTAATAAGGATTTTTACATATGGCCGAAATTACTTTTGGAACTTATTCTACTCCTAATATTGCTGGCTCGGGCCTTGGTTTCTACGGGTCGTCCTTCGGGTCGTCCGTACAAATTGGTTCGTATCAGGATAAGACTTTTATTACTAACTCTGACGGAACCTTGAACGGTGGAAATGCTTACAATGTTAAGTTTACCGCTGCTGCTTCGGGCATTCCTGATACTGACAGTTCTGGTATTCCATTGTGCCGCCTTAACGGCTACCATAGAACTCTAGATATTAACTTTGATCACTCTACACCAGTTAATGTGCAGAATGCTCAGTTGCGTATCTATGATCGTTCTAATGTTAACTATCCAGCCTCGGGCGTTGTTACCAAGGTTGCTGAACTAGTTAACTTTAATGGACTCTCTTATGCCTCGTGGCTTTCTACTCCGGGTTCTGCCAATACCGCTAATGATGGTGTGGGCGGTGCTCCTATTGGGTCGGGTGATCACGTTTGGTGGGGTGAAGCTTGGCCCGCTAACCAATGCTCTGCTTACGCATGGCAAAATAGCTCCGGAATCACCTTCCGTAACGCTTCTACGTCCGATGCCAAGACTAACGGCGATAGCCGACTTGGGGCCGCTGTAGGCGATGATGACACCGTTGGCGGAACTGGTATTATTGTACCGCTTTTGAACTCGCCCGGCTCTGGTCAGCGATTCCTTAATTCTACTTATGATACAGCTTATCAACCTAAGTGGCGTCAATACTACAATACAGCTAGTCCTAATCTGGCTAATATTGGGGCGATTTCCACTACCAGAACTTTTGGTGGAACTGGTGTTGATACTAGACATACTTGGCGGGTCGCTCTTAGTGCATCGCCACTGTCTGTTGGAAGCAAATCTCAATACGCACTACAAATGTCGGTTGAGTATCTATAATATCCACTGCTGGACTTTATGTCTGCAAAAAAAGCCCGGTTTTCCGGGCTTCTTTTGTTTAACAAATGAAAAAATACTATAGACTCAATTGGTCGTATGCTAGCTTAAGCTTATCATATTCGTCTTCTATGGCGTAATATCTATCTTTCCACATTTTAACATCGGACAGTAGCGACACAGAGTATTCCAATACCTCGTTGAATGCATCAAGATTTATTTTAGCCTGATACTCCGATAATTCTACTAAATTAGTAAGCGTTTGAATAGCATTGGCCGCCTCTTCAATTTCGTCCGCAGATATATTATCTTTTAATGATGGCTTACGATCTAGGCTCATAGCCAAGACTCTATATTTTTCTAAATTCATTTACTTAAAACCCCCACATAAAGACCGTTCCACCAACCCTCACCCCTTACTAAACCATTAGCTATACTACTAGAGAATTCTTGTGCATATAACACCTTGAGGCCTAAATCAACAATTGACTGGGCTGTACCAATTTGTACCTCGGGCCAATTCCAGTCATCTACTACAAAGATAAAAGTATCATCTAGGGCCGGATAGAAATATTCTAGGGCCCGATATTGAGCTTCTTCACTATGGTGCCCGTCATATAGATAATAGTTAATCTTAGGAAGTTCGGATACATCGACCGAGAAACAATCCTGATCTAGAACTTTAAAGCTACCGGGCTTTAGGAACCTTTCCATATTGTAATTAAACGTATTGAAAGACTGCCCCAACTCGTCGAATTCTGACCAATTATCAACCGCCGTAGAAGATTCAAATTCGTTTCCGAAATTCGCCCCTACAAACGTAGCCCCTTTATGAACCCCCACTTCTAAATAATTAGTGCCGGGCCGGTTCCCCAGATTATTTAAGAGTCTCTGTATAGTAGCACTAGTAAATCCACTGATAGAAGTTACGTCAGCATTTAGCTTAGAGCGTCCCGCCAGAGTTTCCTCAACGGCCCGCTGAACATGTTGGATTAAATCCATATATTTTTCTTTCTTGTAAGTGTATTAAAAAAGGGCCTTTCGGCCCTAAAAACTAACGTGCAGTCTTCCAACTTGGATCGTATCCGGAAATTGCCTCCGGAATAGAATCCATACCGTCTTGCTGATATTTATTCAGCTTGGTAATAATTTCAGTCCCATCTTTCTTATTGATGGTTTTAATGTTTTTACCAAGAGACTCTACAAACTTGACTGTATTAAGATCTAGTTTCTTAGATAGAACATCCATCAAGTTAAGTTGTGGTGAGCTAATTTCATCAGTCGGGGCCGATTCTCCAGTTACGGCAGATTCAACCTTGACAGATTGTGTAGTTCCTTTTACAATAGACGCAACATCCTTTCGGGTGAGTTCTTCGGCAGAAACCTTGCGGATTGCTAGGGCCTTACGAAGTGCTCGGGCCTCGGCTCGTGTCGATGCAGTTGCGGCAGGGTGGGCACAGAATAGATCGTCCGTGTTTCCATGCCATACGTCAGCTACGTCAGAGAATACTCGGGTACTACCATCATTCCAGAGGAACGTAACCTGATAAACCACGGTAGCTCGTCCGGGCCGATCCCAATCTGTTGCGGGGCTTACATTAGTAGGGCCCGAAAACACAATTTGTCCCAAAAGATTACGCGATACACGTCTTAGTCCGTGGCACAATGGGGCCCCTTCAATAAGCTCATCTTCTTTGAATTGACTCATTACATAATCGTCCCATCCGTCCGAACCGTATTCGGGCGGGAGGTCCTTAGTCATTTCAACAACATCAGCTTCTGTCAATACTTTTTTAGCCATTCTTAAATTCAATCTCCACTAACTTGTCACTAATTTTACCAGATACCACATTGGCAACTGTTTCTTTTACTTGTTTACAAAGATCACGCTTAATCTTTTCTGTCAAGTTTTTGACTATATACTTAACACGGACTATAGTAAGGCCCATGCTCATAAGAACACCGGTCTTGATAATGTCGTGCTGAATAGTCTTATTCAATCTTTCCTCGCCCCAAATAGGCATAAAGTGAGATGGTCCATCCATTTCTATCGCTATGGCATGTTCACGAATCAGCATATCTAATTCGTATTTACCATTCAGATAGGATTTTACGTGACGCTCGACTCTATAACCGGCCTCAACCAAAGATTCAAACACCAATTTTTCGGCTTCCGAACCTTCCTCACCAGTTTTCCGGAGTGCAATACCGGCTTTAGACTGCATATCTGCTTTTTGTTCTGGCGTGAGTTTTTCCCACCGTTTCTTGGCGGTCTCTTTAAATACCCGGCGTTCTGGTTCACTTAGACTTCCCCACCGTTTAGCCCCCATCTCACTGAGGGCCTCTTTTGTGGCTTCTGAGTGCCCCTTACCCTTAGTTGGGTTGATTGCCTTACCCTTCTCCAAAGCGAGTTTCTGGGCTTCTGAGCGGCTTCTAACGACGCCCGCTTCCCGTAGGATTCGCCCCACTTTAGTAGGAGATAGGCCGTAACGTGCCGCTACCTCCGCTGTGCTTTCACCTGCTACATAATCCTCGATTAATTGTTTGTACTCCATATTAATTCCTTGACCTTTTCATAATTCCAGTCCTCAATTATATGAGAGACTTTTTTGTTTGTATAATTCTCGATACAGCGAGCATGTGATTCACTTCTCGCAACTATGGAAATATACTCATTTCTGAATAGGCCGATATTATCGGAGTAGTTTTGTGGGGCCCGGAGCCATTCTAAATCCCAACAATAGAAAAATTTACGGGCCTTTATGTTCAAATTATGTAGGATTTTAAGGGTTTCGATAGAGGTAGCCAGTGCGGGCCCGCCCGAATAGTGGTTTCCGTAATAACAATTCATAACGGCAAAATCGGGCCCAACGGCCTGTGTGCTCAAATTACTGTAAAAACAGAAGGGGGAAATTTTGTCAGCCCCCAACTTATTGAACGTTTTTGTCATATAAAATACGTTTTGGCTCAAAGCCATACTGTCTACGAATGCTGCTATTTTCACTTGAATTCTCCGGGGTAATATTCAACGTGACCAAATAGATAAGATGTAAGATATTTGTCACGTTTTTCGTCAAAAATCCTATGTTTTATTGCGTACTTATTTAATGCTAGTATTTCTAGATGTGTTATGTCAACACCGTTACAAAAAACCTTAGGATTATTTGTTTGTGGACTATAACATATTTCCCAATTCCTGTCCCATTCGACATTTTTAAGATTAAATCTTAGTTGCTTTAATTTTTTATTTTTCATATTTCTCACCTTTACCTAAACTGACTACCTTGATAAAATCCTGCCGAAGAACCCTCTTGTACTACATAAGGAAGGTAATGACATACCCGTAATTTCCGCTCTTTACAAATGAAATTAAATTCAAAATCGACCGGAAGGACCGTAGAATTCGAATATAAATCATGTCCTATAATGTCCGCCACATTAGGTTTGACCACATATGCACATACCGTATTGCCACATGGATGCCCCTTAGAGACAAATGGGTTATTTTCCTCATATGAAATGGTAGGGGCCACCGTATGGGGAAACGCCCCGCCAATGAATAGAATATCCCATAAATGACTATATTTCTTTCTTGTTATATCTCTTAGGCATTCATAGAAGCCATTCTTAAGAATTGCGTCATCCTCTAGGATTAAACTCGGGGTCGTTAGATTAGACGCCTCGGTTAATGCATGGTGATGCTTGTTCGTACAATCCAAATCCCCGACTCGCATTTCTCTAAATGGAACTTCCCCACCGTACAATCCTTCGGTTCGGAATTTCCAGAGTTCAGGATCATTGACGTAGGGTACAGTAAAAATAGGCTTTTCCACAAACTCTGCATATGGTAGTAATTTTTGAAGATAGGTTTTTCGTTCGACGAGTGGGGCATGGTGGATAACAAATATAGGGATCATAGTGGCTTTGTGTTTTTTTGTTCTTTTTCTAGTATAAGGTCAAGTTTAAGATGATCATTAAGTTTTTTCAATGTTTCTTCTTTGCTGTACCCAGAGATATCTCGACCAATACCGTCCTCTACTGTATTCCACCAAAATGGAAAATATCTATATTGTGCGTAGTATTGTATGACTCCGTCACGATAAATATAGTAAGGGTAAATTCTATATTGTAACTTAAACACTAATTTTCTCCCTAAAGAACCAGCAATAGTCATCAAAAAAATCAACAGTTTTAATTAGAGTCGGATTATTAGGGGCCACTTCATCACTAAACTCCCACCAGTTCCATCGGCCAATTTCTTTACCCTTTTCGAATTCTGAGCGACTTGGATAATAGTCATGGGCCATGATGATATCGCCGGGGTTAAGATGCTTACTTAATTCCTGATATTCTTTAGCCTTGTTGCCACCGTCACATAGAATCAAAGTCCTAAGATTTTTATCGAACAACTTACTGATATATTCAAAGTTCTCATAGATATCCATACAATGGAATACGATCTTTTCGGGCCACAGATTAGTGAATCGATCCTTGTTAATATCAAACGTATGAATTGTGGCTTTTTCTGATACGCGGTTATCCGCAATCATATTGGTTAGCCCGCCATAATCGGCCCCTAGTTCAATGATTACCTTAAATGGATTATCCTTAACGTAGTCTGCCAACTTGGTAAAGGCCGTATCGACGCCCCACACCTGAATGGCCGGGATTCCGCCGTAAGAAAAGGTTTTTACGGTTCCGTGTACACTTGGTTCTATTTTGTATTTCATAATTTGTTGGTAAAAAGATGGTTAGAGGGTGGAAAATCTGAAATTATGTCTATGGTGTTAATTTTGTGTATTACTTTACGGGTAGGTAGTAGAGTATTTACCCGCACAACGCGAAAAAACTTAACAGACCTGCATTTTGGCTGCTCTACCAGCTATTTTGTGGGTTTTTTTATTGGAAAAATTATGAAAATTTGCACAAAATGTGAAATTAAAAAAGAATTTGAAGAATTTTACAAGGATAGAAAGAAGAAGGATGGACTGTATAACGCATGCAAAGAATGTATGAATAAAAAACAATCAAGATATAACAAAGAAAATAAAGAAAAATATGATAATTATATGAAAGAATATTACATAAAAAATAATGAAAGAATTAAAGAACAGCAAAAGGAATATTATAAAGAAAACAAAGACAAAAAAATAGAATACAGCAAAGAATATCAAAAACAAAATAAGGAAAAAATAAAGCAACAACAAAAAAAATATAAAAAAGAAAACATAGAAGAAATTAGAAAATATAGAAGAGAATATGTAAAAGAAAGAAGAAAAAATGATCCACAATTTAGAATAGCTGATAATTTAAGGAGAGGTTTTTATAAGGGAATAATTAGTCAAGGTATCGTCAAGTCTGCCTCATCACAAGAATTGCTAGGTTGTACTTGGGAAGAAGGAAGAATTTATATTGAAAACCAATTTATGAATGAAATGAGTTGGGAAAATTATGGTGAATGGGAAATTGATCACATCCGACCAATGGCTTCATTTGATTTAACCGATCCAGAACAGCAGCGTCAATGCTTTCATTACAGTAATTTAAGGCCATTATGGAGGGAAGAAAATAATAATAAAAGTTCATGGTGGAATGGAATAAAGTATTAACAAAAAATCAAACGTATTTCACGTTACAATCTCCATTATTTGGGAGGCGCATGCCTCGGGACTTAAATCTTCGTAATAGTTTCTTACATTATTTCTTGAGTAATGCTGCAAGTCTTCGTTTTTTAGGATACAACCAATCAGATCGAGCAGATAAGAATGATCACTCCAGCTACCAACGTCGCGGCCCATAAAATCTGACGATTTAATATGAGAATGTACGTATCTTTTGTCTCTGAGGATAATACATCCGGAAGCCATAGCCTCATAGTACCTAAATGTGTTGAGACTGGCCGATCCCCACGGCACAAGGGCGATCTTCGTATCCCCCATTATATCGGCATATTCACCCTCGTCAAGCCCTTTATTCCAACCCTCATAGAATCCGATCTTACTATTTGGAAATCTTTCAGCAACTTTAATGCAGAACTGATAGAACTCGGCCCGGCGATAAGGGTCTAGTTGACCAAGGAAAGTAACATCATATTTACGGCTAGCAATGGGCCGGTTAGAAATAGGATTAAACCCCTCTTTGAATCCAAGTGGAATTGGATACAGCTTAGGAATACTTGGCAAAGAACAATAATATGGATCGTTTGTGGGAAAGTAATGAATGAAAACACCCATACAATTTTCCAGATCTTTTTCGGGCGGGGTGTAATTGTGGCCCTCAGATGACGTTACAAGCGTTATAAACTTTCGGGTCGTTTCTGGGTGAGGAACCATCCAAGGGCGGGCTATGAACTCATAAGAGTCGTCAAAGTACCGATTAAGGCACTCGTAGATCTTTCGGCACGATGTAAGTTCGGCGTAATCGCCCGGAAGCAGGTTTGTATATATCATATTTTTTCTTTGTTATGAAAGGTCGTAAATTTTGGCTCGCCAGTAATCCATAGAGAGCATCGTCATATCACATTCAGTATATAGTCGTTCGTTTATGCTAGATTTAACCTCGGAAAGCATGTCTAGGTCGATATCTAGGAAATTTTGACAAATAAAAATGGGGAGTTTCTCGTAGAATCGGGCGTTTATAGAATCTTCTACTATCGGGATGCAGCCAACATAAAGGGCTTCCCATAATCTATGAGTATCAATTCCATTTCCATCGGGGCATACGCAGAATACACTAGAATTAAGATCTGACAAGTATCTATCAAAATTTGTTCCGTTTGTTGTTTCGTTAAATAGGCACCAATCAAATTGTGAAAAGTGATCGTAGATTTCTCGTCTGCGAGGGTTAGTATTCGGATTAAATTGGGCCATACACATGTTAGTATAAAATTTTGTATTATACTTCATGCAGTAGGATATCTTCTGGGTTTTTTGAATTAGAGGGTGCCACTGCGGGTTCTCTAATCCTATGGGAATTGACTCAATATTAGGATGTTCAATATCCACATTCTGGGCAAACCACCTAAGGTTGAAGGGTAGTTCCTCGGGGATTATACCCATTCCGGCCATAGCTTTACCCACGGACCAATCGGAGTTATGGGTGATTAGCTTATAGACGTGTGCCGGGTCTTTGCGGGCTCTGACTATATAGTTTAAAATGTTCCAATAGTCATGCGTATCTCTATACTCGATACGTAATCCGGTCATACCCCTAAATTTATCACCATTGATAAAGTCTATCATTGAAATGCCTTAAGATTTTTACTGTGGATATGAAGATTGAACAATGGGTAGGTTTTTGTAGAACCATCATCGGGGGTTGATGCTACAAACGGTTTCTTATGTCCAGAGTCCCAATACGGGGTTATGTTCATTTTATTGATTTCGGCCCCGATAAAATGGTGGTCCCCTGCATAGCCGGGTCCGTGATCGTGATTGTTGGTCCCGCCTAGGTATTGCCCGTAGGAGCCCGGATCAAAAAGAAAATTATCATCATGTAGAAAACTATATTTGTAATTCCTTGGAAGAACAGTTAGTGAATCAATATACATTTCTAGCTGTGCCTGATGTAACATAGTCATTTCGTTAAGCATGTCGGCCCCGGTAAGTTTAATGAATTTATTCTCACCCATCCACAAATATTCAAGGAATTTAGCACATAAAGAGGAGACTGCATCCTTATTGCAAAAGTGGGCCACTGCAAAAGTTGATATCTTGGGGCCCATCGGAGTTATATATATTGATGGATTATCGTTATACTCGCAGCTAAGATTAATCTGGTCAAATGGATAGTATGTCATAACATCATTCTCTGTGTGCCAAACTTCCCGGAAATCATTATCTATCTCCGAATAGGCCTGCAACATAAAGATACGCTCAAGGGCCCGGTGAAAGAACTTGGGCGGGCTAGGATATTTAGTGTCGGGCGTACCATGTCTTTCAAGGTCTGACAGATACCTAAACGAATCTAAGTAGAATGAATCCAAGTCATTTTGATCAACCCATTTTACTTTGAGGTTTTTGAATACCTTATCGAACCCATGCCCGGTATTACAGATAAAGTCGATCTCAATGTCTGGATTATTTTCCCTTAATTTTTGAAGGGAATAGACAGTATACTCGGGAATCTTGACGCCCGGATCAGAGATAAATGTGTTAATTATTTTCATATAATCGCCTTAAATTCTTCTATTAATTTTTTAACTTGATCTTTGGTTAATTTATTATTATTTAAAGCTTTTCTTTCTCTTTTTCTTGGTCCGACAACCATGATAGAATAAGAAACATCGTTTAAAATAGGTTTTGTGTAATGAAATATTTTTTCGTCAGTCATGCTGTATATGTCACCATCTTTGACGTAAGATACATAATTAGCTTCTGGGATTATATTCCTATCATTGCTAAAACCAACACCCATCTCATATCCGCCCTTCAATACTTTAATTGCGAAATCCCAGCTATGACTATGCATCAGGGCTTTTTGTCCATTAGTATTAAATAGTTTATGAAGAAATATGGTTAGATTTTCATCGATCTTATATGACAATCTATGTATAACTGGAGGGAACGCTTCTATTATTAAACTATCCCAACAAGATTCGCTATTTAACAAACCTTTAATATCGTTGTCTATAACGTCTTTAAGCTTAAGAATATAATCTTTGCTATTCATTACGATTTCCCGAAAAGAATATCTGCCGTGTTCTCAAAAATCTTTGTTAGCTGCGGAGACATGCCGAAACGATCAGCATTGATCTCAATCGACTTTCTAATATTTCCGTCATTGTGGCGTTCACTGGCCGCCTTCCAGTCGCACAGCATTTCCACCATATCTAACAGGCTCATATCATTGATGCCGTTTTTCCAATGCTCCGGATGATGCGAATTATTGGCGTAGTGATGCTGGAGGGCCGGTTTCATTGCATTCCGGAATCCATTATATTCGTCGCTGCCATAGGTACAAGATGCCAACATAGGAGTGTATTTAGTAAATAACTCTACCTCGGGCTTTTCAAGCTTTGTTTGGTCGTGCATTTCCCCTCGTCGAAGTAGGGACTGTACACATATATTCAGTAGATTCCTGACTCTTTCGATGTGTCTGAAAGTGTCGTAATTAGTAGCTTTTTCTTCTGTCGTTAGATTATCCATATTTACTTCTTGTATGTTATTGTTGAGCCATCGAGCAATTGTAAGAGTTTAGCCATTTCGTAGTCTTTATATATAGCCTGAACTTCCGAGGTAGCGTATCCACACATGAACGCCCCAAAAAGATACAATTCAGTATTACATAAAAAAGCCCCCATAAAAAAAATGATTCCAAAGGTAAAAAAACTATGGATCAAATTGTACTTAAGATTCGGGCTAAGTCCAAGAGTGTAACGCAATAATATCAACATTGTTATTTTTTTCCTTGTTAATGATTTCTTCAATTTCTCTAGTTGTGTATAGGTCAGGCATGAATTTACCATGCATTGCCACATTGATATCCACAGTACTGAATGATTCGGGATATTTCAGGGCCAGATAATTACCATATATCTCGGGCTCGCCTATCAAGCAATCTTCGTTCAGATGCTGATTACATTTATCAAGAATCCAGTTTGAATCAGGAATCAATTCCCGAAGTATATTTTTACGGAAAAACGTAATATCAGAAATGAAACTATAATCAACGACTTTTTTAAGGTCCCACACCCTTTCCATAAACGTAAAATATGGCGCATGATTTTGTTTATGGCTACTGATAAAATAGTTAGGTAGGCAAATTGTTCCATCTGGACAACTAATGATTTCTAAAGTTTTGTTGATTATAAGGTCCGAATCGATACATAAATAATTATCACACTCGGTAAAATCCTGAGTCATTTTTAGGATTTGTTGATAAATCCAGTTCGGGCGGCGATATTTGATCTCGGAGACGGAAATTGGGATTGCGGATAACTCATTAATCCACGTTGTTCCGGGAATCTTGAGTCGATCACGAGAAACGATGTATATATTTTTTGGCCTAGGCTTTAGATTAATTAATGAGTCAACACAATAGCGGATTTTGACATAATCTTTTGGAGCACAGGGGATTACTACATCATATTCGGGCATCATTGACATATGTTCCTTAGTATATCGATTTCTTTATGGGGGCAGTTAATATTTTTAAAGTCTATGTAATCCAAGCCTAGGCGGATGCCTTTATTGTATAATTCAAGTAGATGGCCCGGATCATAGGGGAATTTTTGTCCATGCCAATTCTGAACTTCTTCTTGGACCCGATTATTTGGAGAGTTTACCACACAACTATGGAGTTCGCAAGCCATAAGGGCCGGAACTTCGAAAAAATATCTCTGGAGCAACTGTTCAAGTTTATTAGGATTCTTTATTCTATTACTCGCATGTAAATTCGTTATTATTTTGTCGATATCTCTAGTCTTGAATATATGCCCATCAACAGATAATGGATAATTAAAGTAATCCTGAGCTAATACGCTCATACGGTTCCAGATAAGATGGTGGCCAGCTACACGTTCGAACCTTGGTTGCGGAGTTGGGTATCCGTCCCTATGTGTAATATTTACTCCAAGCCTTAGTGATAGACAGGCGATATCCCTAGCAAACAAATTACCCAAATCAAGTTCTGTTGTTTTAGATGGCAGATAAACAATATTATCATCGGTGAGAAACATAAGATACGGATTTTCTGTGCAACCTACCGTACACCATAATTCCGAAGGAAAACCAACTAATTCTTCGTTTGAAAATTCGACAGATTCATGTTCTTCTGCAAGAGTTCCATACGATTTCTCAAATTTTTCCGAAGCATAATATATAACCTTAATATCATCACATAATGGTAGATTCTTTTTAATACTATTTAATGTAAGATCTAACTGTAATGGCCGGTCTTTACTGAAAACAATTGTTGAGAGCATCTAATACCTGCTTTTCTGCTTGTGGTTCGCCAAGTTCTTTAAGGAATAAAGCCGCCCGGTGATAATTCGTGTGAGACTTCAAAACTATATTTCTGCCGATTCTAGAGATTCTACCACGTTCTTCGGGCCGTGTCAAGTAGTAACTAACCAATTCTTGGAAATGGGCCGGGGAGTCGGCAAATACAACACCTTCGCCAAACGTATCCTTGGCGGCCCTAACATTATCCATGATACAGAATCCGCCCGCCGCAAGCACCTTAAAGGCCCGTTCGTTCATGTCGATCCCATATTGTTGTGCATGAGGCTCACTTAGATTGGGGCAGATTTTGGCCGAAGCAAATAAATCCTTAACCATATTATCTTCGATCATGCCACAATACTGATTTGTGTATGGCCACACTTGATTCCCAAATATTTTAACATTATAATTAAAATCAGAAAGAAGAGGCAAGAGAAAAATATCAAATACTTGGGCCTTATACGGCCAGTATCCTCCGACGAACGCAATGTCGCATTCTAGCTCGGGCCGGAATTGGGGGCTGCCATATGTGTGGATATCCGCAGACATGGGCACTCCAACAAGTTTGATATCGAAATCATTCTTGAATCGGGCGTGAGATAGCTCAATATCGGGCTGTAGATAATGAGTGTATATTAGGTCGGGCTTTCCGGTGGTTTCCCGCAATGTTCGAAGTACAGATATTTCATCGTTCGTAACTTCCAATATATGGGGGTTCCCAGACATAAATGACGTTCGTTCATCACGCCATTCACCCGCCCGCAAAGCGACCTTTAGATGGGGACGGGCCTGAATACATTTAAGGGTGGCCCGATCAAGATTGTAGAGTTGTCCAATAAATATGTCGGGCTCAAACGAATCAAACACTGCAAAGGCCGGGGCCCGCTTACAGTCGTAGATTTGACACTGGATGCCCGAAGCATTAAAAGCATTAGCCCATGCAACCCTTTCGTAGTAATGAGCATGGAATCCGTCATTTGCTATTAATACTTTCATATTTTTACTCGAAGTTAAAGTTTTCTATTTTATATTCCTTAATACGGTCTATTTCAAAAATATGCCCCGAGAAAGGTACTGCACGCATTTTTCCGCCCAAAGAGATGATTTCATTAACAACCTCAAAAGTTAACCGGTAATCATGTTCTGGAATAAGAATGTCGTCTAATAATTCAACATCGGCGGGCCCCACATAAGCCATCTGGGCCCACTTGGTTTTTACTCCATAAGATAAACTACCCGTTAAACCGCCCCCAATATTAACACCAACTTCTTTGTCTTTAAATCGCCCGTCTTCATCATACAAAACGAACGAATCACTAAAGTCCGGGGCCGCATCAAATCTAAAGTAGATATCTCCGTGAACCAGAAACATATTATCTAAAGAATGTTCCAGCCACAACTTACGAAGCGAGCCCGCCTGATTACATGAGGCATAATCCTCATTATTAAGGATGGTTACTTTTTCTTTTGCTAGTTTTCGTTCTATCTTAGAAGATTTGTAACCCGTTACAACATAAATGTTATGGGGAATATTTAACTTCTGGATTTCTCTTATCTGATGGACTATTAGCGGGGTTTTGTCAAAACGAAGCATAGAGCGTGGCTCATAGGACCTCATTTTGTATCCAATTCCCGCTGCAAGTATCACAAAATTAATTGGTGAATTCATGTTAACCATTTCTTTGCTGAATTGTTTGTGCGTTTTGTAAAAAGATTTGCTGAGTCATCTTTAGAGACTGATTATCGCCGTGTTCATTGACAATAGATAGCTTTTCTGCCACATGGACAATCATACACACGGACGAAAGCCTGATCCACAAATCATAATCCTCGGTACAACCTATAAAACCCTTACTGGCCGGGCCGTGTAGCTTAGGGTCGTATATTTCATTGCCGGGAAGCAATACTTGTGCCAAATGTTCCTTACGAATCATTGACCCACTATGAACTATGCATTCATTCATCAGGCCCGCCACAGAATAAGGTTTTTTATATTCGTATTTACTGTATTCGGGCCGATTGATTTGATAATCCCCATAAACAACCCCTACTTCTCGATCAACCATTTTCCCCAGAAATCGAGCATATTTTGTGGGTAGAGCATAGTCATCAGAATCCAGTATGCAATAGAAATCTGTATCACCCCAACTGTACCATATTCCCACATTGCGAGCAGTGCTAGCCCCGTGATTTTTTGTACAAATAAGATCGATTTTTTCAGAGCGATAAACATCGCATTCAACTCCTTCAATGAACTGATATGTTTTTAGGTCAAACTTAAATTGTGACGTAATTTTTTCAACAGAATTGTCTGATGATCCGTCATCAACAACAACAACTTTGTTCGGGATAGTCTGTAGAAGGGCCGACTCAATAGCCCGACATACATAATCCCCGTAATTATAATTAGCAATAACGGTTGTTATCTTATTCAAAGAATTTCTCCCATAGATGAACGCAGTTATCGGCCCCCTTCATTTTTAGAACCTTATCGACAAAGCAATCGTTGTCAAAGGCCCCGTCGCCCTGTGCCTTAGGGTAGTTCCCGTTCAGTAATTTAAATAGCTGCGTCTGGAAAATCATTTTCCCATCAGAAGAAAAGCACAAAGAGAAAAACTTCATTTCTATATTAACGTAATTATTTATTGTGTTAATATAATTTTCAGGAAGTTCGTCGCCAGCGTAAACATAGGTCATGTAGCCGGGCCGGGCAAATCTGAAAGCTTCATCCAAATAGTATTTTTCTTCTTTGTTAATAATTTGCACGATATGGATTCGTGATGGATGTAGCCCGTAGGATGCAACCATTTGATAAATCTCTTTATTATACTCGGGCTTATCGTTAATTACAATAACGTAGGTAGGTTTCATACCTCTAAAAGCTTCGCTCAGCGTTGCGTCTAGATCAATTAACTCAGCCCCGCAAAAATTAATTGTAAGCCCCATTTTTATGTCAGATTCTAAAATAGCTTGATAGGAGGGCTCACCCTCTACTTTATCTAGCCATTCTTGGGGGCGATATGTATTGCAGAAGCGCCCGAATTTATAATATCCGTCAACAATCTCAGTTGCCTTAAATGCAGTAAGTCTGTCAAAGTCACACAAATTACCATCTAAATCTAATTTCTTACGGGCGAAAACACACCCCTTACAGTGGGTAAAAACATCAATAAGTCCCATTATCGTACCGCCTTCACTATACATAGATCGTTAGAGTCAATAAACTTTTCTACAATTCGTAGTCCGCTTTGTTGCAGTAAATCCACAACCGTCTCTACCTTAAATAAACATTGGGCCGGGCCGCCCGTAAAAATCAATTCGTTAAATTCCTGTTGATCAATCTTTCCTACGGTGAGGCTATTGCACAGGAAATCAATGTCATATTCTGACACGGTAATCATTCCGCCAAGCCTAAGCTTTGTGGCGATCTTATTTAGAACCTGCCCGAATTGAGCATATGTAAATTGATTAAGGAAGTTGTCAACAATTATCTCGTCGGCTTCCATATCGTCACACATAATATCTAATAGATTAATGTCTTTAATGTGCGTATACGATTCCTGAGATACAAATTCTTTACTTAAATATAGCTTCACTTTACAATTGCCTTCCTAAACATATTATTCCAGTTATCGGTAAAAATTTCGATATTATATTTATCTAAAATGGTTTGACGGGCGTTATCGCCAAGTTTCTTAGATAATTCTTTATCGTTTTTGAGATTTGATAGGGCCGCCGCAAATTGCTTTGGGGACGAGCACAGGATTCCATTTACTCCATCTTTAATTATCTCGGGAATCATGCATGTATTTGAAGAAACACATGGCATGCCGCAAGCCATAGCTTCAAGTAATGACATTGGCACTGGAGAAAATTGAGAAGTATTAAGGAAAATTCCGGAAGCGGCGTATTTCTTACGTAATCTGACTCCCGACAAAGGAAAAGATAAATTCTTGTTATTTCCGGCGACCGTATAATTTGCAGCATGCTCTTTCTTAATTTCGTTATATAGCTTCCAGCCACAGGCCCAATCTCTATCAGCCCAAAAATTAACAACGGAAAAAATATCTTCGTTTCGTTCTAGTCCGAGGTCCTCACACCAGAAATCCGTATCTAGACCATGTTCTATAACATAACCCGATGGATCACCCCAATGGGCCCGGCTATAATACGAAATAAAAGTATTGTAATCGGCCTGCTGCATTTGAAAAGCCCTAAGTTCATCATTTGTTTGAGGCAATGTATGAGTATGTCGTATTACTTTAACTCCGTAGTTTTGAGCTATGTTATTTGCTATTTCAAGACGTTCGCCCGAGACGTGACATAATACCAGATCGGGCCGCACATAAGTAGGGATAAAATCAACCGGAATGTAGTTTTCGGGCATTTCGCCGTATTCTTGATTCCAAGTCTTTCCGTTATTATATGAGTAAAACGTATGGCCCGTCTTGCATAATTGTTGTTCGTATCGTTCGTGAGTGGCCCCGATAACTAGTATTGTATATTTTTCCTTTGTCTCGTTAGCCGATAGCAAAGTTCTAATGTGATTCTTAAGCATTTAGTGCCTCCAACATTTGTCTACCAACTTCTTCGTATCCGAATTTACTAATAGATTGTGCTATCTTTTTTCTATCCTGATTGTGACGCTGTTCGTACATATTTCTCATTCCAAACATCAACGATGGCACGTCTATTTCCTGCCACGAATCCCTGCATGAATAAATCTCGGGCAAGGTCTCGTTCGCCCCAAAGCATGGCACAGTATGTGATTTTACAGCATATGAATGAGGAGGCATAGCGAATTCCTCTACGCCCGTATCAGCAGTATACAACACATTCAGGCCCAACGCAAGGGCCTCTAGGGCCGGATAGCACCAAGCCTCTCCGTGTGACGCCGAAACAAAGCAGTGACACTGAGACATAATAGATAGTAGATTATTATATGATTCAAAATAAGTAATAACCGATGGGGCCCGGTAATTTTGGCGATACTTCATTCCCCTACGGATTGACTCGTCAAGTATAGTGAACTTTTCCATGCACTGAACATCACTTAGGCCCGGCGAGTTTAACTTAAGAAATAATCCGACATTTTCCGATGGATGAAACTCTGAGTAAAACGCCCGTAGAATAGCCCCTATATTTTTCCTTTTGCTCAATTCTCCAACAAAACAAAAATTATAAGAGTTTTCTAATTCGTCCACGCTGGCACTCGGGACCAAGTTATAATACTTATCCGTATCTATGCAGTGATTCACTACAGAGATTGGAATACTTACCCCTGATACCTCGGCTTGTTTACGGTTTAGTTCTGTTGGAACCCACGCCCGATCTAAGAGGTTTATATGTTTGGGCCACATAGAAGACGAATAATCATTTGTTTCGGCCTCGTAGTATCCAATATTCTTGTATGATCCGTTATAGCAATAAAATGTTGGTAATGTATGCTGTATGCAAACATCGATATTAGATATATCTCGGGCCATTAATTCGTGGATACGGTCGGGAACCTTACGAACGGCCCCATTAAAGGATAGGGGCCTTAATACCAAATCGGCCCCGACAGAATCGAGGGCTAGAATATTATTAAGTGAGGCTTGGCCCCAACCACTGGATTCTAAAAAGTTTGCTAAATAAAGTATCTTCATTACTTAATCCCCAGAGATTTCGCTCGGTGGTCTTCCCAAATATTGTAAAATTGCCTCAAATCATAGATTTGTTTATAGGCATCGGCAAAAGAAAAAGGTCTATGTTTTAATGTATCCTTGGAATAATCCTCATTAAAATAAAGGTGCCCGGCATTTGGTAATGTGGTTCTATAGGTTAAATCCTTAACCAAACGTCTCCACAATTGCCTGTGCATAAATTCGGGCTTTCTTAGAACTTCCGTAATAAGAAAAGTGGCCTGATCAGTGGGTGTCATGGGGGACTCAATCATTGGGGCCGGATTGACCGCAACGGGCTGAGATAACCAAGTTTCCTTATCGGGCTTAACCGGAATTGATTCTATAGCATCTATCCAGACTTTAGCACATTTGTCCCAACTGTAATGGGCCCGAGCCCGACCTGCAAATTCGGTTCCTAGCTTATATAGTTCGTCCTTAGTTAATGATAGCAAATCATATAACGTATCGATTAGTGCTAAATTATCGGGCACAGCTTTATCACGTCCCGTCGATGCTTCTTTTTGAAGTTTTAGGAACTTGATTGGTATAGCCCCAATATTATTCACAAACGATTCCATAGATGAATAATTAACACATGCTATCGGAAGCCCGCACTGGGCCGCCTCAAGGATGGGCATCCCGTAACCTTCGTTTTCAGCGTATTGAACAAAGAAATCAAAAAGGTTATATACTTCGGCCAATTCCTTGGTGGTCAGCCCATTGCCAACGCCCGCTATATTGCAGCCGTATTGCCCGCATTCGTGGCAGTGCGTCAATGTGTCATTAAATAGGCGAACAGTAACTTTACTACAGTTGCGACACTTGTAAGTAAAATATACCTTATTCGATATACCATAATTCATTAGTAGTTCGGGGATATTCCAGCCAACATCGGGAAAGGCCGTGTGACAATAAAGAAAAACATCTGTACGGCCCGACTGCTTAAGATATGTTGAAAAAGATTCAAATAGGTCCGGGAATAATTTACGGGGTTGATTTCTCATAACGGACCCGATAATGTACGAGTCTTTAGAGAGGCCGTGTTTTTCCCTAATATTTTCTTTCTTGCTCTTTTCGTATTGATAGAAATCGTGGGATGCTCCGGGCGAGGCAACTCCCTTGAAATTTACTCGGCCTTGAGACATTATAGCATCGCGGCCAAATTCTGAATAGGTCAAAACACCATCGGCCCCGCCAAATATTTCCATCCAGTCGGGCGAAAGTGGGGATGCGTCACAGGTGGGCGAAATAATCCAATTGAAAAATTTCCTAAATGGTGAATGGGACTGATAATCAAACGCCCAAGGATCACGTAAATCAAGAACGTATTGGGGCCGGAAATGCAAGCATACCGGATTAAAGGTAAATTCCCCAAGTTCGTTTGAGTGAGACGATTGATAACGTGGGTAGTCCGGGCTATTATCGGCGGGGCGGTTCGGATACACCTTCCAAGGGCTCTGGGCAAGCCTAGGATCGCCTTCGGATACATAGCAGGCTAGTTCCGCGACATCATATCCAAACCCCTGTAGACGGGCTAATAGCTCTCTAGAATAGACACCATATCCCGTAGGAAGCTGGGAAAATTCTGTAACGAGCAAGACTCTTTTATTCATTAGTTCAAAACCTTAAATGTCTTAATTCTAAAATACGTGTAATCGTAACATTCATCATATCGGGCGACACACTCAACAGCAATAATAGTTCCGGCCCGACAGGTGCTTACGATAGCCTCGGCCCCCGATGCCCACGCCTGAAAATCCAGATTGTCAGAGAATCTACGCTTACTCCCTGATTTATCCTTACGATAATCTTCTACAGATAATGTGAAATTTGTTACCATATTTCCTTCACTATCTTTATTTAGTTCCGGATCATTATTAAAAGTTCCTACAAATGTGCAATTATTCAAGTTTTTTCTCTCTTCAAGTAGTGTAATAAATTAGACCTGCAATACATTATCGACTATTAGCGAAACTTCACCGTCTTTAGTTTGTACTTTACCCTGAATAACAACAGAATTTCCGGGTAATAGCAAATATCTAAATTCCTTAAACTGCTGAGGGAACGCAATAATAGAGTTTAACTCAGAGGTCCCATCGTCGCCCGTAATGAATCCCATAGGCTGACCGGCAGTTTTCCCCCTCTTAACCGTATGTTCATGCATTTCCGTAACAGTGATTCCGATGGTGACTTGACCCCTGACATGCCCGGAGACAATTTCTCTACAAGAAGTATCTACAATAGATAAATCTCCCGATTCAATGTGAACGGGCGTCAAACAAGTCCCGAGATAAAATTTTTCCGTTTGGGCAATCCAGCCGGGCGAATCAAAAAGATCGTACATCGGATTCTTTAAGGATTCGTAAACCCCTAAAACAGTTTTTAGTCGTGCCGCACCAATTTTGTGATTTTGTACCAACATTTCCATATGAAACAGTAAATTTTTAGAGCTATCGTAAGTTTTTTCAATAAACTCTATTTCCTTATCTGTTAAGTTCTTAAAAGAATCATACTCATAAATCATCTGATTACGCGGAGTTTTATTGTTTGGGCCGTTGAGAGCCCCACTAGAAATCAGGGCTTTCATCGCCTTTGAGTTAATCTTACGGAATTTAAGAAGAATTTCAATCCATGACAAAGAAGAAAAATCATCCTTTAGTGACTTTTTAAGGGTGAATAATTTCTTAGCTTCGGTGGTTCCAACGTCTTTAATGTGTCCGATTCCATAAGATATGCTATTGTCATAATGCATTGTGAAATCTTGATAGAAATTAGTCAATAACGGGGCCGTTACATCAATGCTATGTAGGCGGGCGTCCTGAACCAATTCCTTGATTTCAATTTGCTTATCTTTCTTGCTGTCGGAGTGATTTAAGCATACTTCATAGAATTTCAGTGGTGCGTGGGTTTTGCAATAGGCCGTATAATAAGAGTTATGTCCATATCCATATGCGTGACTTGCATTAAAGGCATATCGCTGACTTTTCTCGATCCAATCGAAAATCTTTACACAGGTTTCTTCATCTACAAGTCCGGCCCGCTTAGCACCATCCATAAATTCAATTTTTACCTTTGCCATAGCCTCGGTAAGTTTTTTACCAATAGCATTACGTAAATCGTCAGCTTGTTCAAGATTAAAGGCGGCCACTTCCTTGGCCAATAACATCGCGTTTTCTTGATAAACGATAACATTATATGTTTTTCTTAAACATTCATCCACTACCTTGTGAATAGATGGAACTTCTGCATCTTTATTCTTTCGGTCGATATAATGCTGAGTCATAGACTTTCCATCTTCCATACTCTCGGTTACACCGGGGCGAATAATAGAAACGAGGGCCGCCAAATGGTGAATATTTTCGGGCTTAAGTTTTTTAGTCCAACGTTTTTGTAGTTCAAGTTGGAATATACCCTTAACATCGCCGCTAGCCAAAGTTTGCCATGTTTCTTTATCTTCGAGATCTTCCATATTTTTACCTTCTGGAAGAAACGGTTCTATAGCCATTAGTTTGTCAATTAGATTTAGTCCTAAAATGTCAAACTTAACTAGACCAATAGATTCTAGGTCGCCCATTTCCATTCCGGCTACGGGCTCACCATCTTTATCTCTAACCATCGGGCAGCATTGAGTTAGCGGTTCCGAGGAAATAATAACGCCTGCCGCGTGCTTACCTTGGGACTTGTGAGTTCCCTCAATAGCAATAGCTTTTGCGAAATATTCTGCAAGCGGGCCCTCTAAGGTGCCATCCTCATTAAGAACGCACCACTGAGACAATTTATCGCCCCGGTTTGTAAGGGCCCATCTAATAATAGATTCTTCGCCCGTTTGTTCTAGTTCGTCAGCGATTTGGGCCTGATCAGGAATCCATTCGGTAATTTCGTTCATTTCAGCAAAGGATGCGGCTTCCTCGATACGTAGAACTTCCTTAAGGGCCGACCGCCCCATAAGAGAACCGAAAGTAGCCATCTGAGAAACGTTTGTAGTCCCATACTTTTGGATAATGTAGGCGATAACTTCATCTCTATGCTGAGATGGAACGTCCAAGTCAATATCTGGAATCTTACCCTTTTTAGTACGGCCCGGATTCATAAATCTTTCGAATAATAAATCATATGGGATAGGGTCCATTCCAGTAATTTTAGAAAGGTATGCGACCAAACTTCCTCCCACGCTACCCCGAGCTATACCAGTTTTCCATCCTTTAGAATGGCAGAAGTTAATAATATCCCATTCAATAAGAAAATATCCAGAAAAGCCCGACTCTTCAATAACTGATAGTTCAAATTCAAGACGGTCTCTATATAATTTTTCATCTTTGCCTGTGTTAGCGATTTTAGAATTCCATCCATCTTCACATAATTTACGCAGGTATGACTCTTGATTATATCCTTCGGGACATTGAAAATGTGGTAACTTCGGCTTACTTAAGATATCGTAATCTTCGCACATATCGGCGATTAGTACAGAATTATTAAGCTCCTCTTCCGTGTGCAGGGCTTGCATTTCTTTGAATGTTGGGATATGATAATTATCCGAGACAAAGAAGGTCCCGAGGGGCACATCCTCGCCCATTCTAATAGCTTTCATAACTTTCGGCAATGTACGACCCAAAGAACTACATAGTAGAATGCGTTGATAAATTGCATCAGATTTACGTACATAGTGAGAATCTGCCGTAGCAACGGGGCGATATCGGCCATTACTTCCCTTAACTATTTCGCGAAAGCATTCGGCTGCAAGTCGGCACATTGGCAAATGTTGTTCGTCAATAAGCTGAATCTCAACGAAAAAATTATTAACCCCAAATACTTCAATGTGTTTTTCAATAGAGGCAATGGCCCGCTCTTTCCAGTCCGGATATAAATATTGCTTGGCTTCCTCGACCGACTTAGTTCTATATACCTTAGAATCAGTCCAGATAATCTCCCCCAAAGACGAGCCGGGGTGGCCCGAAATAGCAATAGTATTGCCATCACCCAAAAACTGCTTAAGCATACCAAAACAGGCCCGTGGCTTATAATAGAAATGCTCGGGCTTATTGGTCTCAGAAACAAACTCCACCATATTTTTCCATCCTTGTAGATTCTTCGATAAAAGAACCAAGTGGGAATTGTGCCTGTTTTCGGCAGATTTAATGGTGGCGGCCTGATCGCAAATATATGCCTCAATCCCTAGAAGGGGCTTAAGGCCCGCTTTCTTGCACTCTTTGAATATCTGGACGTGATTAGAGATGACGCCGTGATCCGTGACTGATACGGCCCGATAGCCCTGTTCTAAGCAGTATTGAACCATATCCTTAGGCTTGGACACGGCATCAAGCAGGGAAGACATAGAGTGTTGGTGGGTTGGGACCCATTGTGTGAAAGCGTTCAAAGTGTACTCCTCAAAAAAAGAAAGGGCCCCAAATAGGACCCGGCGGATTCTAACCGTAAGATAAAGCCCGGACTAACAGCCCAAAGCTTTTTTGTAAAATCTCTCGTTACTAAAACACGGAACATAGTCGGGCCTAATAAGCTTAGTTTTTTCAACCAATTTTTTAGCTAGGGCCGTTCCATATCCATTCCCCATATGTTCTTTAGCTATGTAAACCCCGATGTTATACCGGCCAGTCATAGCATAATCTATTGTAGTCATTCCGAATCCAATGATTTGGCTGCCTTTATAAATCCCGACAGCACAATTAACCTTGTATAGCTGGCTGGACATACTCTCAAACCCGCCGTATCGATGCCTTAGGTTATTATTCATTGCTTCATTGTAGAGTTCTGCAATAGCATCCTGAGATACGCAAATCTTATATTTCATCATTATACTATCAAATCCTTACCCTTAAAGGCGTCTGAAAAATTAGTCTGCTTGGAAATCTCCCGCTGCAAGCTAAGTAGCTTCACAAATATATTAGCACAGTTCTTAACGTCCACTAATGCATCGTGGGCGTTTTCTTGGTTGACCTTATCAATTCCCATCCAATCCATGCAGTCTCCCAGTTTACGAGATTGAATCGCCGGATTATTATCTGTATAACCCATAAACATATGTAGAAGATCAAACGCATACAATGAACTAATCAACGATTGCTTCTCCTTATAGGTCGGCCCCATCAATTGACACATTCTATCAGTGATGATATTATCGTAATTAATAATATTATATCCCACAGGAATGGGGGCTTTATAGGCCGATTTCGTAGGATTAAACCTATGGACAAACTGTGTAAACTTAGACCATACCACCTTTAGAGGCGGGGCTAGCATAAGCTGATCTTTGGTCTTGCGGGTAATTCTAAGGGCCTCATCTTCGACCGGGCCGTAACCTGCTGCTATGGCTTTCTCTTCGTCGAATATGGGCTGCACTTCGCTGTTAAAAATACCGTTGGATTCAACCCTCAGAGTTCGCGGGTTTAGAACGATGGCGGCGATCTGGGTCAATTGGCAGGTCTTGGGGTCCTTCCCGCCGGTCTCATAATCATAAACTATGTAGCAGTTATTATTCACCTAGAATCCCCCTATCTTTAGAAAGTTGAGAGTATTTTTTTATTTTGTTGATCTTAGCGGTAACATCGTCATTATCAAAATCGAAATTTACTAAATTTTTATCTAACAGGCTCATAGCTGTCCATAGATCAATAAATTCTTGCCTAAGCCTTTCCCAGTTATTAAGTTCCTGTCCCGGCTGAACTTCGAATAATCCGAATCTCAAAGCCTTAGACGCCCTCTGAGATACTTCGGCACATTCCTCTTGGATGAGGGTCAATAAATATTGTTCCTTGTTTAGCATCTAGTATCTACCATTTCTTTTTCTTTTACGCTTATAGTTTTGTTGTCTAATTTAACATTGTATACGTTTTGATTATACATCGATTCAAAATAATATGACTCAACAACTCCGAAGCATTGATAAAAATCGTTGTTTATACGAACTTTTTCTCCGTACTTAAATTTTGGGGCCGGGGCGTTATTTCTGCGGTATAAATCATACCATGACAATGATCCTATTATAGCCACTAATACAATAAGAAAAATCTCATTATTACCCATTATTTTGCCTCTAAATCTGATTCATTGATGGTTTCAACTTTATTATCACCAAGTTTGGCCCGATACTGAATCGTATGAGACATGAATCCTCTATCTTGAGACACTACTTCTGCATTAAAACCCCGATAGAATCCGCTTTTAACATATACTACCTGACCGTAGTGAAACTTAGGTACTGGAGGAAATGTTCTGTTGTATACATCACAAACAACTGTAGACATGATAAAAAATATTGGAACAATACCCATTAACATGCCGCCAACAAAAAGCGAAAAAATAATTTTATCTTTCATATAAACTCTCTAACAAAAAGGTGGACGATAATGTTCAATATCTAACGCAAATATCTGATTCTTTAATTCGCGGACTTTTTCCGCCGTAACTTCACCGACCATGCACCATCCGATACGATCCTTAAGGAACCAACGCTTCTCAACCCATCGGGCATAGAACATTACATCGCCGATAATTTTAACGTCGCCTTTTTTGACGCCGTTTTCATAACCATTTATTTGGACGCCAAGCCCGCCATTCCATTGATACTTCATACCGTTCAGATCGAACGATTGATCATAAATCATGCCCGAAAACTTCATTATTTATTCCTTGTTCGAGATATTATCAATCGAAGAATATAGCTCGTCAATTCTGAGATTGTAACAATCTGCCTTGACCGTAAACCAGTTATCTCCGTCCCTCTGCCCCTTATAAAGCTTTCGGGATTTTTGGAAGTATTCATCCTTCGGGATGACCCCAAGAAACCATGCCCGGCCCCACTCGTTTTTAATGTACTCAATACGTACAAATGCATACAGATCGCATTTTTGAACTGTGTTATAGGCCGCAACGCTACAGTCATAGTGAGGTAGAGGTTCCGAGGTAGATCGTTTGGTTTTAACATCGACGGTACGCCCGTCAGGAAGGATTATATCATAGTCAAGAGTGTTTGTCAAGTCCCCACCCAAAATAAATTGGGCGACACATTCGCCTAGGAAGCCCGCCATATTCCCATCGCCCGCCGTAATAGATTTTTTTAACTTGCCCATATCTCGGGATTTCGCCCAAGCAAGTCGATGCATCTCGTCGGTTATTTGTACTTCAATCATGTGCTCCCCGGTGCTTTGTAAAAGTTCATTTCGTGCCCGTCTCTTTTTAGCTTTTTTGATGCTAAAGAAATCCCGTATGTTTTAATTTCATTTTCCACATGATTACACATTGGAATATCTGTTCCGGGCCAGTTTGTTTTATAATAGTGACACAATCGCTTGCATCTAAAATCTGATCGCCATTTATTAATTGGTTTAGGTAAACTAGATGATCTGATTTCATTAAATCGTTGCTTCATCATGTTCATAAATCTATCCTTATCGGATGTATCAAAACATAATGTGAACGGGCCCCCATCCCGAAGAAACAGGATAGTTACCATAATATGTTTATACTGAGGATAAAGTCTGGATACTGCATAATAATACAATAACAACTGTGCATCATCATATAGTTTAGCCTCGGTTTTTTCTTCGCCCGTAGCCCAATTTTTTCTTGCTCCTGTCTTATAGTCACATAAATGAAGCGTGTCTTCACTCTCAATAACTAAAAGATCCATAGTTCCCTTAATAGATAGAATAACGTCTTGACCTTCATGTTTAAATTTGGCCCAAGGTTCGTTAATCTCTAAATCAAATCGTACTTCCGGAGCTAATATCTCTTGATTGCGGGGGTCGTACTGGCCCTTATTATATTCGAGTGCCGCATCAACCATCTTTTTACAGAATGGATAATCCTCTTTAAATTTGTATTCGATATGGGGACTGTTTACGGTATAGTGTTCATAAGCTTTATTTAAACAGTCTAGAACGAATTCGTATTCGTAGAGTCCTTCGCGGGTGAAGTTAATAGTACCTAATTCGGGATCATCAAAGGAAAAAATATTTTCATCGGGCGATTCCTGTATCAATTTCTTGCAATTAGCCAAAACCTCTAGGGTCTTGTGCGTTATTGTGCCTAGGTTAGCCTTTTTTTGCGAGGGCTGCTGATAACCAAGGTTGTAGGTTATAAAATAACTCATCTGGCAGTATTCCCACTGAGAATAGCTGGACGACCGAAAATAGAAAACTGGAATCATTTATTGACCTTTTAAAAACGAAAGATAATCTAGGCATGTGTCTTTATTAACCCTAAATTGATGTTCTTCCTCGGTATTCCAAGGTTGATCAAATAAGATTCCCCACCCGCCATGATCGTGGAATTTTCTAACATTCTCTATGTAATCATCAACAAGGAATGTGTCGGGATTTGCCATAAGGAACTTTTTCGGGCCGACCATAAAATCTTTGGTTTTTAATCCCAAGTGTTTCTGGCCCCATCGGTATTTACCGACTATACAGGCCTCATCGGCATTGGGCGACGTGCATATTGTAACATCGCCGATTTCGCGGAGGCTTTTATATAGTTCGGCGGCCCAAGGATACGGCTCCAGATTTTCCCAGAATCCATGACCTTTTAGGGGCTCCCAAAATTCTTTGGCGGTAATGCCCCACTCTTCATAGAAATTCCAAGTCTTAATATCGTCGTGGGTTTCTGAGCGATTGTGCGCCTTTAGGGCTCCGGAATTAAAATCTACTAATACCCCATCTAAATCAAGAAGGATATTACTCACCTTGCCACCCGTAACTTTCAATGATTCGCATCAGGCCGTGACACGTATCAACCAAATCAAGGTTTTCATTATCTAGAATATCCGTTACTAGATGCGGGCTAACTCCCTTTTCGGATATGTGTTTGTCAGATTTAATTCCGCGAGTCAACTGAATGATTTTCCCACCCTCAGCCAAAATAGCTTCGGCCTCATTGTCAAAGCGAACATCGGTAATAATAGATAGGGCCGATCCCTCGTCTTTAACTTGGTCCATCAAAGATTTGGTCCAGACCGGGGCATACATTCGGCGAAAATTTTCAGTGCCCAAGTATTGCATGAATTCGCGGCCAGTCATCGGGCCCGGAGAGTGATAAATTAGACCGAGTAATTTTAATGCGTTATCAATATCGGCTCCACCATAATTTGAATCAAAGATACTAGCCCACTGGTGAAATTCAATACTTGTTACGCCCGGCATATTCTCCCACAACAAATGGGGCACAATCTGATTCTTCTGATCGTCGGTGCCATATAGGGCCTCTCGGGGAACGTCAAATAGTTTTAGGCAGATTTCCTTTAGGTTAGCCCCGAAGCTATAACCCTTTACATAGGGCCATATTCCAGTGGTAGCCCACAGAGCAAATGCCGCATCTGATCGTTCAGTGTCTAGTAGTCCCTTAACGGGCTTTTCATTTTCGGTGTAGCTAATATAAAGCTTACCGGCCTCATCCAATTCGAAGTCATTAATCAGGTCATTAGCCCGCATCTGATATCCATGCAGAAAATTTGACAATGTATTTTTACCACTTGTTTTTTTACCTGCGAAACCGATTATTCTCATTCTATACCTTTCAAAAGTTCTTGTAGTTCCCCGGCCATATGATCGGCGGGGTCATTGTATAACATTTCGGGGACGATATAATTAAATCGCCGCCCACACATCGCCTTAATTTGGCTAACGGCTTTACGCCCCGCACTATCCATGTCGGTCATAATTACCACAGTGGTACATCCGGACATTTCTAATAGGATTAACTGGAATTCAGTAAGGGCCGAACCCATAATCCCGACAGCATTAAAATATCCCGCCTCCCACAATCTCCATACGTTTCCCTGACCTTCAACTAAGATAACAACGCCGGAACTTCTAATTGCATCCATAGCAAGATTAAGCCCGTATAAATGTTGCCCCTTTTCGATAACAGAATCGTATTTCCACTTGGGCCCGGAATCATCCATAGACCGGCCCGCCATACCCACAAATCTATAATTCTCATTATAAATTGGACTACAGGCCCGCCCGAACATATAAGCTTCGTCATCTAAACAATCGCCCACATCAAACGTATTAAGCACAGATTCTGAAAATCCCCGCCCGATAAAATATGATGATGGTATAATCAAATTCCGGATAGCATACTCTCTATCGATAGAATACTGATACACACGATTGGGGGCTTTATTAAATTCCTCCATCATGTTTAAATAAGCCTCATAGGGCCGAAACTCCGGTGTTGTGTCTACCAGATATTGGGCCCCGATAAAGTCTATTACTTCATCATAAGATATATTTTTCTTCTTTGCTCTAGTTAACGACCCCCGGACGAATCCGAAGATTCCAGAACCGTATTCATTGTGGCATCCATGAGTCCAACATTTCCAGCATAACTTTTCATCTGCAAAAATTGTACAGCCTGATGTGTTATCTCCACCATGAACTGGGCAAGGAAAAAAATATCTATTCTTTGAGTGTGTATAGGTTATCTGTAAACGATCAAGTATCTCCGGTATCTGTTCCAACGGTAGCGATATCTGGAACTGTGATTTGGTTTGCTGGCGTCCTGAGTAATTCATTGCGGGTCGGGCCTATTTCTATTTTTGAAAACTGTCCTCTCATTCGTACATTGATGTAATCGCCGGGGTCTAGGCAGGGGCCGAACCGGGCAACAACGGGGGTCAATTTACGGTTATAGGGCGGGTTCACACCGGCAGCAACATCGTCGGCCTGTTCTTCGGGGGACTTCTCTTCAAATTTTGTGTGAGACGTACAAAGCCATGCTATACGGTCTGATTGGGCGATATCGTTAGACCTGCTCAATTGAACAAAAGATAAACATGGTACATCATATTTTACACAGAAATTGTGGAGGGCCGTCATTTGAAATCCCATGATTTGATATTCTTTCATGGAATCGTTCAGGCCTTCGTCAGAGGTCATTTTTAAGTAGTCATATACTATCAGACATTTGTTAGCTTTACCATCTTCTCGGAATCCAACGTCTTTATAAATCCATTGGCGGGCCATAGATAAGATAGTTTCAAATGAGCAGCCCGAAACATTTAGGTGGGAAATTTTCATAGCATCAAAGCGTTCGGCGGCTTTTTGGGCCCGAGCATATTCTTCGGGCGAAATCTGCCCCTTAGTTAGCCTATTAACGTCTATCATACAGTAATTAGCAATAAATCGATTTTTCTGGCTATTGTAATCCATTTCTGTATCAAGTAATAAAACAGGGTCTCCGTCACGGTCGGCTATATTCATACCTATCTGAATTCCCGTTGTGGATTTACCAATTTTATACCGGGCTGAAATTAGGGTGACTCCCGTTCTAAGGCCGCCCCCGATAGCCGTATCTAGGGCCTCAATTCCCGTACTGATTCCCATCATCGCATTTGGATTAGCAATAAGATAATCAATATATTCCATCAGGCCCTCGGTTAATACTACGGGCTTATTATTTGATGTATTATAAACTTCCGATGTTAAGCTAGAGACGGGCCCCTCAATACTACTTACAATTTCCCCGATATCTTCATTGCCCGTAAAAGTTTCGAGTTTGTTCTTACAGGCCTGTAGTGTACGGCAACCATCACGAATTACCTTTAGTTTTGTAAGCTTGGCCGCATAATGCCCGATATTATCTTTATGTACCGGGAAATTATACAGCGAGCGAATATAGGCAATTTCATCGTCGCGGGAAATAATGGAATCAAACCCGAGACTTACTGATTTAGATAGGATCGTAGATAGGTCGGGCTTTCCTCCCTCAATCATGGTTGACTTAATACACTCAAACAATATCTGATTTGTCTGATCTGTAAATGTCTCGGTAGTAACGAAATCCACGTCTATATAAGCTTCAAGGCCGAACTGGCAAAATCCCGCCAGAAGGGCCCTCTCAAATGCTAAGTCCTGTTGCTGTATCATTCATTTTACCTTTCAATAGTTTCAACTTATTCAACGCCCGAAGATATCTCATACATTCGGTAGGTTTATTAATACCCAATAACTCTGATGACTCTTTACTACCTAAACCCTCTTCAATTCTCAACCACAAGATATCCTGATCATCTTTAGATAGTTTTTTTATTTGCTGTCTTACTATATCGGCTAATTCGCCGTTCGCCACTTCATCAACAAAACGATCTGTTTCATAGAGAGTTTCTATGGGCGAGAATATTTTCCCGTCAGAAGTTACAGTATCTTTTTCTTCTCTTGCTACGCTTCGTTTTTGCGAGCAAAAATGATGTCGGTGAGCCTCTATCATTGAGTCTGTGGCGATTCTGTAAATCCAGTATTGGACTGCCACGTTTTTAGTTTCTAAGAACTTTGGATACTTTTTATAAGCTTCGGCGAAAACATCCTGTAAGATATCTTCCGGGCATACCCGATTTTTAAGTTTCTTATTTAATCTACAGGAGATATATCTAAGAAGTGGTTTGGTGTATGTACTAACGATTTCATCGAATGTCAAATTCCCCTCCATTATGCAAGTAAGAGTGAAGACGTTTTAGGTCTGCCTCAGTTTGAAACAGCCCCATAGCAGGATAAGAAACTCCATGCTCGTTGTGTATATGATCCTTAAGTGTGCCGGGCCCGCTATAATACCAAGGTCTAGTGTATGGCACGTCCTCTGGCCGTATGACCGTATATTTAGCCAACACCTGTTCGTTCGTAAGTTGAACTACTGGTTTCGTAACTATTTCTTCGGCCCGTATAGGTTCGGGTAAAGATACGTTAGAAACTGGTTCTTCTTTTTTTATTATTTGAATGTTGTATTTGACTGGTCTAGATAACAACCAAGGCCCGCCCAAAATAATGGACGAGCCTAAGAGTGCTATAGCGACCGCATTAGGTCCTGATAGTTTCATTATTTACCGTATATATTCCGGGTATTTCCATACCCATAAGCTTGCCCATTGTGCCAGTCACGGTTGCTACTGTAGCCATTATAGCCGCCGTAGATATTGGGCCGATCATAATGCCCGTAATTCCAGTTACCGTTATAGGTTCCGTAATTATTCTGGCCGCCGTATGTATTCCACCCATAGATGCGGGATTGGGCCGCCTGACGACGCTGGAACTCTCTTAGACGATCCGCCCTGTCATCTGCTAGGGCCGAACATACGAGAGCCCCAATAAGTACACAGGCCGAAAGCCCCTTCATTATTTTAAGAATTTTTCGCATTGATAACATCCCTTTGAGCATCGCTATATACCACGTCTGGAATGACCCCCATTTTCCAAAGTCTAATAACTTCGGAGTTGGCACTACAGGCCCCGGCAAAGTTTTGAACATTATAGTTACTAGTTCGGGCCGAATTAGTTCCGATAGTATTTCCTACGGCAAATGCATCTTGGTTAGCCCCGAGATAAATAAACTTCCAGTTATATACTGATTCTTGATGCTGAACCATTTCCTTGACTTTGGAAGCTGTAAATTCCTTAGAATCATTTTCTTCACCGTCTGTCATAATCATAACCACAACCTTGTTAGGTCGGTCGGCCTCATTCATAGCTGCCAGACTATCCCCAACCTTATCTACGGTTTGCCCGATAGCATCATAAAGGGCCGTCATACCCCTAGGTCGCAAAACATATTCTGGGACATTATCTTTATCAAGCTTAACTCTGTTGTGAATAGTATTAACCAATGTATTAAATTCTACCAATGTCAAAGTCGTATCGGTTCCGTCATTAGCCTGATCTTTAATAAAAGCGTTAATGGCCGGTTGGGCCTCGCCTCTACATTTCCCCATACTTGTGGAGCTATCAATAATTACTACTAGTTCTGTTGCGTCTCTCATTATTCTTCCTTCTTTCCAACAAATTCGATACTTTCAACCACTACATAAGTTTTGGTCTGGGTCGCCCCATCCCGATCCCACTTGTCTGTCTTCAAGCGACCCTCTACTAATACTTCCTTGCCTTTAGTGAGCCATTCAGAGACCCGTTCGGCCCGCTCGCCCCACCAATCACAATCAATATATAGAGTTTCTTCTTTGCCACCGTATTTACGGTTTACAGCAATGCTAAAACGTGTGAGTTTTTGACCGGCCACATCCCTTTGTGTACAATCACTGGTGATTCTTCCACCCAAAATAACTTTATTAAACATCTTACCTCTGGTAATTAAAAGGAATTCTATTCGTCCAGCCATAAGGGCGGACTCATCTGGGGTTACGTCCCCAGACTGCAACTAATCTTTAAGCTTCAAAACCGTCGAACCTTCATTGTCTTCTAATTCTCCGGAAGCATATGCTTTTTTCATGCATTCGTGAACTAAATCAGAAAATTCGTTTCGTGCAAATTTATCCAACAGTGCTACCAAGTCTAATGCGTCTATACTACACGGTAGATAAAGGCTTTCAAATCTTATATCTAGCAAGATTGTATACTTGCATTTCTCTTCTTCGGTCATGCTATTCCTCGTACAATTCGTAAAAAATAAAAGAAAAAATTGATATTGCATAACAAATATATGCAATTACCATAAAATAATCCCTAAAGACTTTTGCTTCATAAAAGGTTATTCCCGTTACAACAAAATATAGTATTGCTATAATCCCGAGTAAAATGGCTTTTATCATTGGTCTTTCCAAAAATTCGTGACGGGCTTGTTTTTCTCTTTGGCATACTCTACCGTGTAATATGTACCACCGGAATCCGCCAGAGGATTTAACAAAGAAAAAATATGGTCAGCGGCGTCAACCATCGCCCAGTCCCTCTTTAGGAACGCCACCTTGGAATAGTCCTCGCTGACATATCTAATGACGGTCGCTCGCTCAAGGATGGAATCATACCTCTTTCGGGCGGCGGCGGGCCAGTTGCTCCCCTGCGTTTTAAAGGGGACATACATATGCAGGGGGATTTCCAAATGGAGGGCTAATTCGGCGAGCCAAGTGTCTAGGCCAATAGCTGAGCCACTTATAATTACTTCGGCATTAAGTTCTTTTAATTTAGTAGACATATTATTCTTCAAGGAATCTATCCAAGGGTGTGGATCTATAAATCCACATGGACAAAACTGAGGCCTATGTCCAGTTCCAGCTATTATCATAAACAATCTTCCTTATTATTTTCTACTATAATTTTACACCATTTTATCAACTCTTCTTTTGACATTTCGAGCTTCATAAAATTAACTTGTTTATGAACCCATTGCACATTTCCTTCTATATATCCCTTGCAACTATCTATCCTGTCCAAAGACATAGTTTGCCCATAATATTTTTTCCCTAATTTATATTCTAGTAAAACACCTGATATAGCACACTTGCCACCTTGCTTTTCCCATAATTCCTGTAAATATTCTATTGTCAAATCAAAATGTTTACCACGAAACTTAGCATGATGCCTAATTGATCCAAAAAAAGTTCCAGAAATATTTTTTGTACCTTTTTTAGCTTTATCGTATTGGGTGCATCCACAACCTACTGTGGTTTTTTTATTATTTCCATTTAGTCTAGATGCTGTTATCTTACATGTTTTTCCGCATTTACATTGGCAAACCCACCAAACTCCAGCCTTTGTACTATGACTTTTCTCTAAAACTGTTAAATCATTAAATTTGAATCCCGGTTTTATAAAATCTTGCTGCTGTCCCATTTTAAGCCTCTCATTATTTGAAATATATCCAACCCTACAGATATATACTCAAGGCTTAAGGTTTTGATGTTTTATATGGGGCAAAATTGGGGCCGGTGGCCGGTTCCTGCAATAATCATGTTTTTTCCTTGTTCATTAATTCGTTTAATTCGCCTTCGGTCAATTTTAGCTTTGATAGAGCGAACACTAAAAGCTTTTGGTATTTTTCCGATATCATATGTAAATCTATTGCAATATTTTCGGCGTCATCATAGGCCGACTTATAAACATGATATAAATCTTCATATGTGCCGTTATCAACCCAGTTATATACATCGTCAGCTATTTTGTCTAGCTTTTTTGTGAATCTTTTAAGATTAATCATTTTTTACTCTCTTTCTTCGTAAACCCCGATCTCAATTGCCGGATCGTCTATTCTATACCATCTATTGCTCCAGTGCAAGACCAAAACACATCCGTTATTAACGGCGGATACGGTCCCGTCAGCGGTGTTAAAGTCTGAGGGTAGATATCGCTTAAATTTGCAATATACGCGGCAGCCAGAACTTAACGCCTCGGCTATTTCTTGCTCACTCATCTTCTACTATAAACGTCCCATAAAATATAATTTCTTTACCTTCTTTATGAAATTTTAAACCACCGTAGAATCCATTGCTAAATGTTAGCCCTCTATATTCTAAATTTTGAATGATAACTTTACATGTTTTAGGTTCGGATTTTCGTGGCATTGGTGGATAGTATGTTGCATAAACCGTACTTGCAATTCCTAAGAATGTGCCAATAAAAAACGCTAAAACAAATAAAATGTTGCCGGATTTATTATTCACTTTGATTCTTTCTAAAAAACTTGATTATATCCTTGGTCGATTCCCACTTATCTTTTATCTTTTGTAAATAAGCCACCGTATTACCGCTTTTCTCAGCACATACTACAGGATCATATTTATGTTTAGTGCTTGGTTCTACAATATCCCATTCCGCCCCTAGTGCCTCGGCTGATGTAATGTAATCCCCGAGCATCCATCGCTGATCGAACGTGCCGTAGACTACTACATCGCCGCCCCTGATCATTTCATAAAAGGTCTGGCCGAACGCATATTGGCACGACGCCTTAATCAATTTGTAGTTGACCTCAATATCCTCAAAGAACATGTCGGCCCCAATCAATAAACATTCACTTTTTTCCGCTAACCTACCAGCTAGTGCATCGGCCCCACTACCCGGCAGGCCCCTAACAATTGTAAGTTTCAACTACGTAGTCCTTATCTATTTGATAAATTCTGCCGATTGTATCTATTCCAACAAATGAATTATTAACAGGAACTTTGCAAACAACAATACCTTTGTAGATAAATTTTGACAAAGATGGTATGTTATCAAAAACAGATGTTGAAGAATCGTAATCCTCTTGATATATTTCCTTAACTTCGTCCCACCATTCCTCAATCCATCTCTCGATTGTTTGACGTTGCTCCTCGGTCGCCATATCGTGATGATATTCATTCAATCCATTTATTGCAAAAGAACATTCGTCGTCGGTATTATCTTTAATATACTCAATAATATCTTCGTATTTTTCAATATCTATTGGTTTCATATGACTTCAATCTCACTTTTCACAATAGGTTCGCCGAAAAATAGTTCAGTATATCCATCGTTATCTACTCGGGCGATCAGATATTCGACCATACCAGTCTCAGTATTAATTCTGCTATAATCCCACCATCGCATGGAATCTCCCTCTCTATCATGTGCATAGTATGGATTACTTACATCGTCAACCCGCCAGAATTGAATCGGGGGGTCTAGATCATTACCTTCGAGATCCTCATATACAACAAAATCTTTGGCCGGATTATTTAGGACATTATCCATAAATTCCTGATCATATTCGAATGCATCAAACATTCTCATAAACAGAATCAAATCGTCCCGATAGGCAAGGATAAAATTATCTTTACCGGCCCGTAGGAGATAGTCCGTGTGATAATATTTTTTATTATTTGCTACAGTTACCCATTCGTTGGTGTTTGTAGCAATAGTATACTCTACGCCGGGCTTGGTACTAATCGTAAGACGTGAGCCACTTAGGGGCAGGTATCGATATTCGGGCGGCTCGACCCATTTGTTTGAGCCGGTAATATATTCCCAAAGTGTGCGGGCCCCGCCCGTTGATGATTTTCCGAAATACATTATGGTCTCCAAAAGAAAACAGAGTAGGATAGTCCACCGATTATAATCGAAGCGGCAGATAGTGTCAATACCCATTTACAGAGCCACCACATGGTTGATTCATCCGTAATAGCCTTTATGTGGGAATCCGTATACATTAGGTCGGGATTAGCCACAAAGTCCTTATCAACATAGCCGGTGTCAACGGGCGTTCCAGAGGACCGCAAACGAGCTAGTTCGGCCTGTACGGCTGCATCCTTAGTTCCCTGCAAATATGCCTCTTGGGTGATATTGTGCTGATTGTGGTACATCCATGCGGCCCGGCGATCAGCGGACCATTCCATCATCATCCACCAGAATACGGGGGAATAGCCGCCGCCCACATTAAAGTAGGGCTGTGACTGATAATATGAATATGGATGCGAGTAATTATTATTTACAACTGTGGTATATCTATTCGTGCGGGCCTCGGGAGTATATGTAGACTTAGGGGCCGACTTAATAGTTGATACAGTTTTATTAACCGGTGGGGCCTTATAGGTAGGTGCGGGAGTTGTGGTTTTTTGGGCCGCCTGCATTTTTACCTTTGACGATTCCTGCTTGTTAGACTTAGCCATGTCGGAAATTTGACTAGGTTTAGAAACGGGCTTCTGAGAAGTTGTGGCCGGTGGCGGGCTAGACTTAAATGATGAACTAGGTTTACTAGTACTAGGTTTACTAACGCTACTTGACTTACTAGCGGGCGACTTGCTAAAACTGCTTGAAGGTCTGCTACTGCTGCTGCTAGGCCTACTACTTGATGATGGAGACGAACTTCGGGACCCGCCCGACCCATATTTCTGAGCGTCTACAAAGCCCGACAAGGAAAAAAATATACACAATACTAATAGAAACTTTTTCATTACTTAAATCCTAGTTTAGAACTTTGTTTGTTTTCAAGTCTTTGGTTATACTTAACCCAAGCATTATCAACATCAAATGATGAATCAATCAGGCAAATCTTCAAGAACTGAATCTCGGCGTATGTCATACCCTCTGTTTCGGCGGCTAGATTAACGGGGAAATTCTCAAAAAGTACTTCTCGGTCTTCTAGGATAGGGTCCCCGATATGAATAACCTCACTAATTCTGCCGGGTCTCAAAAAAGCCTCGGACAAATCCTTGACTATCTCGTTTGTGGCAAAGACTCTAATCTTTGGGTCGTCTCCCGAATCAAACATGGATAGCATATTATTGTAGGCCGGATGCTTCGGGCTAAATCGCTCCATATTGATATCGTCAAACAATTGAAATTTAGCATCAATAAAACCCTTATCTAAATCCGTATCGGTAACATATGTCGATTCACTCGGGTTCAATGACTGAATATATCTAAGTATCTTAGTTTTTCCATTGCCCGGACGGCCCGACAAGACTAGCCCCCGATTTAATCGAATGCCATATTTCTGATATTCGTCATTGTTAAGAAAATTAAGCAATCTTTCGGAAATTCTCTTGGGGATTTTTTCAACAATGGGCTTCTTGTACGAGAGAAGTGCTTCTGAATCTTTCTTGGCATAGAAGATGCTCATTGAGACTTGGCTGTATACATCGTAGGAGAATCTAAGCACCACGCTGGTTGTACCTAATTTACTGAGGCCGTAATAAATACGATCATTGTAAACATCGCCCCCGTCTTCATTGAAGATTTTTGTTACATTGTCTGATAGTTCGGCATGAAAAGTATAAATCTTTGGAAATATATACCTAACATCTTCAGGTGGGCATCCTAGGTGATTCGAAATTAGCTGATCTTTTTTAGATAGTGTCATGTTTTTCTGCTTGTTGAGTGGATGGAAATTGCATGTAAATTTTTTGCTTTGGATTATCTAGAATCACAGAGCAACTATAAATTTTTGATATACATAAAAGTACTTTATCATGTATCGCAATTCTACTGAAAGGGTTAGGATCTGGTCTGTATCTCTGCGTCATAGAGAAATTTTGAACCTCCATTTAATCGTATAATATTTTCATATGGCGATCTAAGTATGCTATTTTTTGCGATATCATCCTCCCAAGAACGATTAAACCAAAAAGATTGATTTAGTTTTAAAATTGTCAAATTACTTATCGTGGCTTTGTTTCCAAGCTTCATCAATGCACCATTCTTGATCGTCTATATAGATGTATGTACCGTGAGAACGAATTAGATTGTTCCAATAATCTCCTATAACCTTTCTTCTGTCGTCACCAAAAATATCTTTATTGAAGTATATATATGATGATGGCGATATACTATCACTTATTGTCATCCTTTTACTTTCTAATTTCATAATTCGGCTGATCCAATTGAGTTTTGACGTATCCTCGGTTAATTACAACATCTTTGTTAACTTTGTAATAACTCATATAATGATCTTTAACTTGACCGCCAACTATAACGCAGCAATTCTTTGTTCTATATGCATTAAAAAATGTAGCACTGCTGTTTATATCATTCATATAGGCCGTACTGCGTTGCTAACTGCTCGGCTATAATCTCCAAGTCCCGCCCGGTTCCATTGAACGCCATTTGAGTAGTCTTGTAACAAAGCAGGGCATGGATTAATTCTTTGACGTACAGTTTATCACACCGGGCCCCTTTGAGCCCCTCGATTGAAATAGTTGGATTAACCGCCGTAGCAAATTGCCCAACAAAAAAATCTGCCGGATCAGAGGTCAAATCGTTCGGTCCCGCCAAATTAAGAAACAGAAACCCGGCGATATATTGCTCATCCATCAGGTGCGGCACAATGCCACAGGTGACGTGTTGAATTTCTTCGGGAACATCGCCAACGACTCTGATGATGCACTTGGAGTTGTTAAAAATTATTTTCACTTGTATTTTCCGTTACCAAAAAGCTTCCAATGAATAGTCAAATATTGATTGTAAATAAACATCAACAAAGCAACAATACACAAAAAATTAATCATTATCTAAATCTTTTCTTTTCCAACCCACATGTTAAACAATACTCGAACGAATCATTATTCCCGCTTGCATCGGGCACGTATTTAACTAGAGAGTGATCACATTTAGATCTTAGTTCATTGATCTTAATGTTAATCTGCTTTCTAGCTTCTAGATAAGCTTTTTCGGCATTTTCAAGGTCTTCCTCTAGGGCTGCTATGTCTAGTGAAATTTCTAGGTCTTTTTCGCTTGCGTTCATACTAAAATCCTTTATGGTAAAATCCTGTAAAGTAACTGGTTTTCAACTCATCTACGAGCATTTTACCATGCTTGTCATACTGTGTCAATAGGTTTTCGTAAATTCTTGAGATGTGCGGCTGATACACGCTAACTAAATCATTGATCTCATACGGTTTACCGTTAACCTCGTAGATATCCCCAATTACCAAGCCCCGGCCCTGCCTTCCGATACCGAAATAGCGGCACCATTCTTCGTCGGAAGCCTCGTAGGAGAATAGCTCATTGCGTGGAAAAATCCATCCGGTGGTCTCATGTATCGTTGGGGATGGTACATCAGAAACGACTATCTCGAACCCTTCAATAAAAAAAGTAGAGTCTGAAATAAAGGCCCGTTTATTGGGGCGGCCATCTAAGAGTTTAGTCCTAAGATAATTATAGGTTGTCTGGTGCATTACTAGGGAAATCATATGTTTTCAATCTTGTCAAGATCCACTACCATTGTTATATCTGCCACAAAATATTCAGCCACAAGTTCGCCATTACTAATGTAGCCATCTATGATATTTTTATGCACTACCGATAAATGGGACTTCACATGCTTTATCTCGAACCAAACTTTGCCATTTTTAGTCCACTTTGGACTACGCCCGCCCGAGGAAAATTTACCGGTTGTTTTATTTCTGATTCTATAGATTTTCATATTTTTTCCCTTGTTAAATGGATGGCTAACCGATAAAAGTTAACCACCCGTTGATTAAGCTGCGTTAATAGGAAGTATAAAAACACGCACTCAATCTTCTACCGATAGGGCTCATGCTACCCGGCTCGTGTAGATCACCAGTGCTTTGCGATTCGCTGCCGCACCAAGCTATATACTGCTTTCTTTTGCCCATTTGTATATAAGCTTCCTACCTTTAGAGTGGATTCCCACGTCTTCGAGATAGGCCGCATAAATTCCCCAGAACTCTTTGGCGGTTTCGGCCTTACCAAGTCGGGCCCACCACATTTTTTCGTTCTCCTGCCATTTAGATAGATCCATTATCACCCTTCATAGCCACGGCCCCAAAGGCCTCAATTAAATACTTTGTATGATTTATTTGTGAAATCCACGGATCAATGTTTTCTTTGACAGTATCGCATCTTTCATCAAGGCCCGCCGACATTAGGCTTGGTGGCAGATGGCACCATAAATCATAATTCCCGGCAACAAACTCTCTCATAACTTCTAGCTCGTTTTCAAACTCTTCTAGTTTGTTTTTTAATATGCAATAAATGAACGAGGCATCGTAAGCATCTATACATACATGAACATCAGGAAGAACATTAGGTTCTGGCACATCAACGGTAAAATTTATTTGTGCCGAATCTAGAAACTGTCTAATCGTATCGTGATCGCCACAATATTCATAATGCCCAATTTCATTCTCTATGATGTTAGCTATTGTATCTTTCACGATTGCTTCCTTTGTTCATCGATTTTTTGGTGCTTAATCCACCATTGATCTAGTCCTTCAATTTCTTCTAAGGCACATAATCCCGGCCACAAGACCTTTTGATTAAGTTCCTTGCTGGTGAGCCACTTCATTAGATCACACAATAAACGTGTTGTCAAGTTCAATTCATCTAAATCTTTTTGTCTCTGGGTATTATCAAAATCGTCAGTATCATACCATTCATCACGATAGCCGCAAACCATTATTTGTCGTCCTTTTTAGCCCACGGAGTTAAATTCTGCCAAAACTTGCTTCGCTCTACAGTGCGTTTAGTTTTTTCTTCTTGTATAATTTGTGCCTTCTGGACTTCCTTCTGCGAAGAAATCTTTGCTCGTTCGACCGAGGCCGTGTTTGTAGATTTTATAACCAATGCACCAGCAGTAAACAATCCAACAACAACCGCGAAGAAAATTACACACGCCTTCCAATCATCATTATACATTATTTATTTTCCTCACTAAATCATATCCGCACATCGGGCCCCATGAATTAGGGACATCAACCGAAACCATAATTTCTATATCCGTTATTAGGTCGTTCTTGTCAACATAGATGTTTGCAATTCCCGAGCCGCCTATACAAGTCATCTCCCCTCCAACAATTCTTACACTGGTGGCCCCGAGAGACTTAACCAGAGATATAATCCCGAGAGAGACCTTTTTACCAATGTATTCGGGCATAACCCGGACGGTGGTGAAGCAGGAACATTTACTGAATTCGTAGTAATTAATAGCTTCCGGGTGAGAACTGCGATATTTGTCGATTTCATTCATTTGTCAATCCTATAATCTAATTCCCTGTTCGAATCATATATAACGTCTTCGGCCACAAATTTGTAAGGTCTGAAAGTAACGATCTCTTCGGCTTCGAATCGCTCCGTGGCAAACAGCGTGCCTTTTTCATTACAAGAAAAAAAACAATATGGCTTAAGTGTATTTTTATCGGGCACCTTATAATGTACCTCAGTGTAAAGCTTAACGCACTCGTTGCGGGGGTGGGACTCAATCTTCTGTCGCAGTATGCGGGCCCCAAAGGCCACTAGGGCGTCCGTTGTTCTTCGCATCCCCACGAGGGCTTGATCGAGCCGCCCGTAATTCTTAGAAGTGATAAACTCTGTATAACAATCATCCGAGTCGGGCACAAAATTGATGATCTTAATTATTTCTAGGTCGGGCTCTTTGAAGTCAAAATGGGGCCCGTCCACAGTTATATGTACCTGATAACCCCCGAGGGTACAAGTACAGGTTGAACATCCGCAAAGGCCCGACATTATACACACCATCCGTTATAAAATAGGACATTCTTATTTCGCCCGCACTCAGAACATGTATCTTTTTTCCTTTGTTCTTCTTCATCTTTAATATGTTGGAGGGCTAGTTTTTTTACTTCACCAATGGTATCCTCGGATGTAAGAAGGCTTAATGGGAGTATCTGTATAGATCCTATTCCCGATGTAGGGGGGCGGCAAGCAAAAGAAAAGGTTATACCATCCCAAGTATTAATATCTGCGGCATGATAGCCGGGATTACGTATAGATAAGTACAGGTTGGCAATATCTGTAAGAAGAGATTTTAGTTCGTAATACGAATCAATTAGGTTTTTGAAATATTCTTTTGTCATTTGATTTCCATTTCATCCACAAGTTTATGGGCCGCTTCTCTCACTAATTTATCGAACTCTTCACGAGGGATTGGGGGTGGGTATTTATTTAATACGCCAGAGTACGCCGTTCCTGTTAAGTAAGTTTTCCCGTGAATGGTTTTGTGACAAGTGGGATTATATTTATCCTCAAGTTTCATAATTTTTTCACTAGCTTCTTTGCTGTAGAACGAATAAAGGCAGTCCTCGTGGTAATTGCTGCCAAAGAGTTCTTCTATTAGTTCTTGGATTTCTATGGTTTTTGATTTATCGTAATGGTCCGACCAATCATATCCCCAGATATCACCATCCCCGCTACGATTAGAACTATAATACGATGTACATTCAATAGTCTGGTATTTAACATTAAATTCGTAGATATGTTCCGAGGTCAATGATTCTTTAATCCTTACTTCGAATCGCATAATTTAACCTCCCACCCCTTATGATCAATAATCTCAAAAAAGGGCCCGTAATAATCTCCGAACCCATATAGAATCCCTACCGCCCCACTCTCCAGAAGAACAAATTCATATTTTTCTCCTTTGAGTATCTTAACACGGCCAGTTTTGAGCGTCAAGCCGTTTTGCCCGATATAATCTTTGGTGGGAGTTCCGTCAGTTCTGACCAGTTTCCATTTTTTCCAGTAGGGCATTATTTATCCTTATTTTATCAACATATTGTATTGCAAACTGAATGTCTTTTTCTGATTCTTCGGATATTTGTAATTTAACCGAGTCAGATAGAAACAGGTAATAACTTCCAAAATAATCGGGCTCACAGGTATCTGGAATCCAATCTAAGTATGGATATTTAACTTCCATTTCGGCTTTTAAATTAGAGATTTTTGAATAATCAATCGTTATACCAGTCTTTTCCCGGAAGTATAACCTCTACAGGCAATGCATTAGATAAACTTTTGATCAACAGGAGCCCGTCCTGATTTTCAACCACGCAACGAACCGAGGTTCCGTTCATTTTGGTGAAGATGCATACAATGGTGCCCCAATACCTTGAGTCGGCCCCTTCGTATTTTACATAGTCGCCAACCTTGAGCCCCGCCCGAAATAATTCGAGTTTCTTTCTTTTATCTTCCGCGTTGGAGATATCTTGTTCTATGTCGCTATAATTACTCATTTATGCCTCAAAAATTTTACAAATAAAAAAATAAATGGCTTGTTGTTACACTAAAGGGACTGGTATCAGCCTTACCAATTACGGGGTGCCGAACGAAATGCCTAAGTATTCCTAGGTTCTTACAAACTCAAGGTTCTATCTCCGTAGCCAGCCGCATCAAACACTCTATGATAGATCGTGTTTTGATAGTCGCCAGTCACCGCCCTGATCCCACTCTTATGGATGGATACTTCTAATCCCACCACCATTTATTTATATGTTATAGTTGCTCTTGCAACTTAAGCAAATCTTCAACCGACATATTTTCTAGTTCTTGAGACTTCTTACGCATCAAGATATCATCGATTTGGGCCTTTTTAGCAATCGTTTCGGCCCGCTTCTTGCTCGCTTCGGCTACGGCCATCTTATCGGCAATTACATGCTTCAAGATTTCCAGTTGTAGCTCCAAATCGCTAGAAGTGGCGGACTTTTTCTCAATGAAGCTTTCTTCGGCTTCGGCCTTGAGTTGGCGATTAACACCCTTAGCCAGAGTGTCTAGGCTCGTTAGACTTAGATCATATAGATCCTCGACCGACAAGCCTCCCTTATTAGACATAAATCGTAACTTACGCTTAGCAGCACGTTCAAACATAAAAAATCTCCAATACATATACAAGAAAAAAATGGGGCGAATCAGCCTACTTGGTTAGATTGCCCCTTACACCTATTCTATCATATAAGGTTCCCCGAGTCAAGGTCCCCTATATTTTTCTTTTTGTTAATTCTGGCTGAGATTATTTAGTCTTTTAGTCAATCCCATAATAGAAAGAGAATTAAATATACCAGCAATTCCATTAAGAATTAACACAAACCAAATTACTTTGTCCATAATCAACCTTTTTAAAAAAGAACCTTGAGTGTTCGGGCGAAGTTGCCCGTAACTCTTACGACAACACTGTTTTTCTGGGTTTCTGAGAACCCAATTCCGGACAGTTGATTATCCGTTTCCTTTACCTTAACTTTGGAACCTAGAATTTCCAGTACCTTGCGGTGCTTATCTAGTTCGGGCCCCAAGAATTCATTGAAGAATGGCCGTGGGGTTTCATCTGTCTTACATCCATCGAGCATAAACATGTAGTGCTTATTCCCGACTTGCCCGCTCCAGTGGTTAGGGCTGAGCATCATTTGTTTCACCCGTACAAAAGTGTTGGTTTTAACGCCCCACTTTTCGCGGCTTAAGGTTTTCGACTGAACATCCTTCGGGAAAACGATTCCGTTCGCCCGAGACCAATTAAAGGTCAATTGAAGTCCCCAATCCTGTGTTCTTGGATTAAATTGTTCAGAGAAATCAAAGACTTCACCGTTCGATTCGATCTGTAGAGTATATCCCGGATCAGTTGTGTCCCGCCTATTATAGTTGTGGACCTCGACTTTGTAAAGCCCCTCTTTCATTTTTATCGGATTTGTCCAGATGATATTTTCAACGGGCGTTCGGGATTGTCCCCATCCAGCGTTCATATCAACGTCCAAAGTCCCCGTAGTATCAGATCTCTTATTAAAAAATCCGATTTTGTTTCCGTTGGGCTCGACACAATGAAGGTCTAAATCGTCATGGTTGCTCCATGCCAGTGAGGCCCGAAGAACCCCTTCAACATTTCCACCCGCTGCCTTAACTTTTTCCTTGATTGAGTCCGTAATCCCGCCCGTATATGACCAAGAGAAATTATTTCCCCACTTGAACATAGACTTACCATCGTTTTGCGGTGCAATTAGCGTTGTAAAATTAGGCATGTGGCGGTTTTCCACAAGTACCTCGATTGACTTAGCCTTGGGCACAACCTTGTTAATAAAGTCCTCAATAGCAATTTCCTCTACTTGGGCCAGCTTTTTAACGTCCGTCACCGAATCTTTGGATACGCTATCGAATACATCCTTAGCTTCACTTTGTTTATCAATGAATAGGATGTCCTCAACGCTGATATCCGTAGGTACGGCAAATCGCCGGTCTAGGCTATCAAGCAACCCCAATTCGTTCAGCGTGGCCTTAGCCGCCTCAACCATCTTAGGAGTAACGAGCGACGTGGGCCGCTTGTAGTTAGTCGGGGCCACAACCTTCTCAAATCGCGTCACAGCCGTATCTAGGTCCATTCCTTCGGATAGGTCCGTCAGAAGGGTCCCGATTGATGTATTCCGAATAGAGCAAATGGCGGGCCCTACGGTCAACGATTGAGCCCATGCAAACAGGTCCTTATTCTTAGCCTTAGCATAAAGCTTCTTAACCTTTTGGAAAGCCTTGATTGCCCCCTCAAATTCCTTACCGCGATAAAGCGAGTTTTGGTCGATCAGCTCTAGAACGGTTTCTACCGCATCGAGTGATAGTTCGTCGAGGGCCCGCTTAAATACGGCCTTATTATTTTTATTTTGCCCATTGACTGAGTTAATATCTTTCTTAACGAACTTACTATCTACTTCGACAAAGAAGTGTTCCCAGATAATATCTCGCTTACCATCACGGTTTTTATCGGTGCCACATTTGCGTTGCTCGGCAAAAAATGTCGAATCAATCGGCAAAGAGTGAACGTAATCACGCAATTTCTTAACGCTTTCGGCAAATAGTTCCGGGGCGTCGATATCCCACACAGAAACCATTTCCCCATTGATGATTGCTACGATCCCGCCGTATTGACGCAGAAAAGACTTACAACAGTTGCAGCGATATTCCTGCCGGAATTCCTCTGCGAAACCCTCGATATACAGATCGAAAATTTTATCTCGATCAATATCAACGTAGAATAAATCGTGCTTTTGCAACTTTTCGAATTGTGCTCGCACTGCCGACTTAACTTCTTTGAAACTCACTCAAATTCTCCTCAAAAATAAAAAACTAAACGTTACATAGGTGATTATAACAGGGGCCGGGCCGCGTGTCAAGCCTATTCCACAATTATTATGGGTGGTCGGCCCGTAATCGTAACTAAACTCTTAGGGATGTTAATTAACTGCTCAATTCCGCCGTGATCTTTGTATTTGGCCGTGTCATCATAAACCACGATAGTGTAGTGGTCGTCAAATTCCTCGACCCTAACCACATCAAACTCTATGCCGGGCTTGGCGTCGATAATTTTATACGAACTGCGGCTTCCCGCAAAATCAATAGTGATGGTTTGAGCTACCACATGAAGGTTATAGTGCCTCGTAGGGGTATTGCGTTCCGGTTGTGAATTAAATTTACACTTCATTAGTAGGCCCTGACTTCCCAAATAATTGTGTTATTTTGTAGATTTCCCACTTTGGACCTGAATACACTGAATTCCACAACATGACTAGGAAAATCATCCAACAATGCTCTAATCCAATCATAACTGGAAGAGTCACATGCTTGCTGTAACAACATTTTGGCAGATAATCCCCGGCAATGCAATGGGTTCTGCATAGCAACCCTCATACTTGCCTTTTCTTTGCTATATGTAAGCCATAAGCCCCGATGATCCTCCATTACTTCACCCTGAATAATCAGTGTGTCGTCTGGCATCGGCTCATTAAACTTAAATTCGTTTTCTGGAACGCCCGATTCATTAATAATTTTGCGACATTGACTTTTAGGAATCCCTAATTTAACATGGGGTGATCCGGGAATTATGTGCCTGATGTTAACAGGCCCGACATAACTAGATTTTTCCAAGTCTTTAAGGTTTGACCAAGCCATCGGACGATTTCCGAACTCGCCCGATAGCCATCGACGATAATATATTGATTTGTTAAGTATTGGCTCTTTCATGTGGTTGTTCCATTATTTCGAATATACATGACATTCTCTGTGTCTTCGGGGAATTTTTCGCTAATCATTTAACGTAGCCTCCATCTTTTCGAATCTTTCTGGATATTTATCCTTCAATTCGCGGCTGATAACATTTCTGTCATTTAGCTTTAATATATTAATTGGCATCAATGCACCAGTAGTTGATCTAAGCATATAGTTATACTCGTCAATACTTTCTACTTCGAATCTTCTCCATTCGTCGCATATGTTGGCATAGTATACCACTTCTCCAACCTTGTATTCATGGTTATACAAAATTGCTGCATGCTGTATCCTCATTCCATAATTTTCTCGCTTTAAATCTACAATTTTCTGTTCTAAATCTGAGATTTTTTGCAGCAGAGGCTCGTTTGTTGTAAATGAGTTAAACAATCCCATATTCTTTTTTAATAGCCTCCCTAGTTTCTGGGGCGTATGTATTTAGCCACCCTTCATAACTAGCAAAATACGGTGCATAGGCCGAATAATTCTCATTGTAGCCTAGATGATGAACTTCTTTTGTTTTTAGGTCAACACACTCTATTTCAATGTAACTTCCGCCCATTTCTGGATTATAGTAATGTGATTTAGTTATTTCTACCAAATCATAACCATATGAATCTCCGGTTACAACAATGTCGCCGACTTTTAAATCTTTAAATTTTATACTCATTTTTTTACTTTCTCAAATCCACACAATTCACAAGAATATCCCATTATCGCAACATCGGGAAACCACCCGATCTGATGTAATCCGCCGAACTTATGTTTACAGTTTTTCTGACTTTGCTGCAACAAATCATACGACTGCTTTTTCTGGCTTTTATGCAGTTCGTCTAAATTTTTTATTTGCTGATTGTATTGCTCTAAAGGCGTCATTTTATTCCCGAATCAATTAAGGATGTAATATTTATCCATCATACGGTGACTGCTCCCACATCTATTTTATCATGTGGGTTGTAGTCTGTCAAGTCCACTTGGTCCCAAGTCCAATCAAAAATAGAAAAAGATCCATCCTCTTTGGATTTGATGTAGATTTGAGGTAGAGAATTTTCACTTCTAGTTACTAGTTCTCGGGCCGCATCTAGGTGGTTCTCATAAATATGGCAGTCGGCCAGTGTTCCTACTAGCTCGCCCGGTTCAAGCCCGGATTCTTTGCATAGGAGCATCAATAGAAGCCCGTATGAAGCGATATTTGCCCCCACGCCCAATAGGAGGTCACAACTTCGCTGGTGCCATATCAGATTGAGTTTGTTGCCGTATACGACTACATTAAAGCCCCAGTGACAGGGCGGAAGTGCCATCATATCCATTTGATTAGGATTCCACGCACTACAAACCATGCGGCGATCATATGGGTTAGATTTAAGTTTATCTACAATGGATTTAAGTTGGTCGAAACCAGCAGAAATCCCCGTATCGTCAGGACATAATTGACCATAATCATAGCCTTGTCCAAAATTTCTCCATTGATATCCGTAGATCGGCCCCAAGTCTTCGATTTCAGCCTGAATTTGTTTTATAGGTTTTATAATAACTACTCCGGGCTCGTCAGACGGTAAAGTTTCCCAACCGTATAGTTTTTTGGCTAATACAGGATTTCCCCATTCATTCCAAAACCCGCATTTTCTTTCTTGATACCATGACTTATCCGTAACGCCCTTAATGAATCCCTCTAGCTCGACCCTGATCGAACGCCACGGCATCTTGCGCAGAGTTGTTAGCGGGAATCCTTTGGACATATCATGTCTGAATATTTCACAGAAAGTCCCCACTGTGCCGTTCTCTACGGGGATTACCTTGCCATCGTTGTCTAGGCGAGTCGCCTGTTTAAGCGTGCCATTCTCAAGTACGTTTTTGATTATTTCTAGATAATTCATTGATAATATCCTTTATTTCTTTTTTTTGTATATGTTTCCGGGCTTCTTCAACTGAATGATTACACCCATGTCTAAAATCTTTACGACAGATAGGACAAAGTGAACCACGAGGATCGAATATTTTATTTTTTATCAAAATCTAATCTTCTTTCTCTTGTGTTACCACCGTATGTTTTTGTATTCTATATTGTTTATCTTTTTTTAATTCTTCCACAGAATCAAATTCGAGATAAAAAGCCGCAGCCTCTATTGTGCTTGCAACACATACTATATCGTCCCATCCCAATTCGGTCATTTTTACTATAATTAGATTTTTCATATGTTAAAATTCCGCCTTTAAAAGTTGACTGGAACAGTAATATCTTTGTTTTTCCATCTAAGGACGCATCCATTATTTCCGGGGGCCGGTACGCAGTGTACCACGTCATCAGAATCTACCACCCTATGAGTAGTTCCGCCAACCCTGTAATAAAGTGACTTAGGATTATGGATTGTATAAATCCTGCCCCCAAAATCATATTCTCTGTATTCTTCTGTAAGAAGTTCTTGCTTTACTAGATTCATTATTTTAGCCCCTTTGTTATTACTATTTTATACATACTCCACCATATATTACAAGAGGAACACTCCACCCTGTATTCCCTGTCCACAGATAATTTAATCGACTGGACAGGAGCCTCTACCGTTTTAGTATCACCGCATAATGGACAGATAGGTAACTCCGAAGAAATGCAACCCTTAGGGACATGGAAATATTTACTCATCACCTTCCTCTAAATCGGTGATAGTTAGTTTAAATCCAGTCTGTTTATAAATCAAATTTTTTCCATCGAAATCAATTGAGGTATTGTCTGGATCAGGCCCTAGATATTTATCATATTTTTCTATTGTATGGCTAGTTTCCCAAGTTTTTTTCTTGTTTGTTTTGTATCTTTTAACATCGCCATTGCCATATGTTAATTCCACAATTATTATCGGGTTTTCTTCGATATATTCCGCAACAGTCCCAAATGTGAACGTCTGATCAAGAAGAAAAGTTGTTTCTATTTTGGCGGCAATTATTTTTGGAGCTATTGATATGGATTCGGCCATAACCGATGGGACTAAGCAAACCCCTCCCGCAGCAGAAATTAGTTGCAGAAAGTTGCGTCTATTTATTGTGTTATTCATTAAAATCCACTCTTTAAAATTCTTAGTGCCAAAATATGGTATAACTAGTTTTTCCGTCGTCCATATTTATTGTATTTATTTTTACTGCCTGTGTGGCATAAAATATTCTAGGATCAGTTTTTGGTTTACTTTCATATTTAATAAATCCGGCCAGAGGAGCCGCTGCTAGGCATTTAAGTAATTCTCGTCTATTTATCGTCATAGCTTAACTCAGAAATAAACCACCAATATTTACTATATTCATCTTGAAGTAAAAGTTTTGGGATTACATATCCATCCTCTAAATCAGCATCTTCCGGATATTCCTTGTATGGATACTCTGCCTCTATACCGCACGAAATAAGGATATAGTTATCTTCCGGATACGGGCCCGACTCATCTGAAACGGTAAGTACAGCCCCGGCGTTTTTTACCTCACGTTCTAATTCGTCCAGATCGCATATATCAGCATCGCCCAAAACAACTAAAACTTCCTTGAGATCCTTATTCGCATAGAATTTTCCATAATCGCCGCAGTGAACAATACCGTCGCATATTAGTTTAATTTTGTGTAGTTGATATCTTTTCATAATTTTTTACCTCAAAAGTTTTTGGATATTCCCCGTAAGAGTATGTAATTCTGGCAATCAAGTTACCGCAACTCTCATCACTAAAGTAATTTTCTAGCATAGGACTACTCCAGCGTATTTTTTGATAATACACCGGCTTAAATCCGTCGATAAACGCCATAAATTCATGCTCAGTTACTTCATTCATATTTAGCCTTAAGTTCGGCAAGCTTTTTTAAATCTTCTTGTTTTTTACGTTCTTGTTCTTTTTGTGTATCCAGCAATTGTCTACGACGTTTTTCAGCCTCTTTCTTAGCTTCTATTTCTTTGCTTTTTGCACGACCAGCACTAATAATTTCATAAAAATCCACATCTACTATTTCGTGCAGTAAAATAATGGCATCTGAATTTTTTTCTGTAAAATATCCTATGCTAGTAACTATACTTTTAGTCATATCTTCTATCGAATCATAATCTTCTGGATCGTATTCTTCAGCGTCAAATTCTGGATAAAAAGAATCCGAATAGCCATCATAGCGACGACCTTCATCATACATTATAAGTAGATATTTATTGCTCATACTTAGCCTTCAATTCTGCAAGTCTCTTGAGTTCCTGATCTCTGATTTGTTTCTCTCTAAATTCCTTTAAAGATTTTTCCTTCTTAATTTCTTCCTCGGTTTTTAGCCTAGATGCATATACCTCAAAAGACTCCCCCGTAGCATAGCATTCGAGAGAAACAATACCTCCAGCCTCCATTTTATTGGCTATCTGCCTAAAGTCGTCCGGGGTATAGCTAGTATATACACTTATTAGGTTACTTTCTTCCTGTATATATTTGTTAGTCATTATTTATTCCCAATCCATTGTTGATTGATTCGGTAGACATACTTTCACATTCGATGCCTAGAAATTTAGGATAATCTTCCACGGGCTGTAATTTTGCAGCCGGAATCGCCTTGTAGGAAATTTCTCTTTCGATCTCATTCATATCATCCCAATCAACATTAATGAGATATTCATATCCTTTGGGAAGATTCTCAATACGCTCGATATAATTTTCTAGGCAACTGATTTTATGCCTCAATTCTTCAATTATTTCTTTATCGGTCATTTGGTTAACCCTTTAATTAATTCAATAACCTCGTCTATGTGAGCAAATTCCACATGATATATTTCTTTTTTCCAGTCCCAACACAAAATACCGCTAACATATCTTTCATCTGCCGAATACATCGGACTGAACATAAATTCCCCGGCAGGATATTTTTCGCTATATTCGCGTACCAATTTTTCTAGTAGAGATTTTGGGGTAATGTACCAGTTCCTACCCTTGTATTCCAATTTCCCATTAATAGCCCCTTCGATAGCGAATAAAGCTATTGACCAAGGCACATATTCTCCGTCCATATCGCCGTTGCGATCAAGAACAGAATATTCCCTCATGTAATCTTCAACATTTTCGGCCATAAAATTTCTCCGTATACCATTTAGTGCTACAATAGGGCCCGCAGAACCAAACTACGAACTCTTCATTATAATAACAATTGATTTTGGTGCCATCAGGCCTAGTACAAATAAAATCCTCGTGCGGCATTTTACCACATGTTGAGCACTTATGAACATTTTTCATCATCTCGATATTCTACCTCTGGCTTAACCCAAAACTGCCACCATTTTCTATTATAGACTAGGCGGCATGCGTGTTCTGTAGTCTCTACTATAGTACAGGCCCTAGGATCTTTATATCCGCACTTGGGGCACCTACCACTAGAATACATGATAGTCTCTTCATCTAAAATGCGTCGGCACTTAATACATCTATGAACTGTGAACCAATCAGATTTAATCATTTTTTACTCCGGCTAAATATCCCTTAATCCAAGATAGTGTATCTGGTTCTCTCGGCGGGTAAATAAACTCCCTTACCGATGATTCCCCGTCCATACTTCCCTTAATTACAAATTCAGACAATATACAAGGAAAAAAATCTGGTGTTTCATCGGGCCGACAGTCGCGTGGATGCATCACGATTTTATACGTTTTCTTCATCACTTCTCCCATCGTAATCAATTGTAGGTAGTGTGTGTTCAAATGATTTTGGATTAAAATATCCTTTGAGGGTATCGATATCTCTTTCCAGATATTTTATCCTCTTTTCTAGAATTATCTCTCGGGGGGTTTTAGCCGTAGCTACATAAGATAATTCTATATATAGTTTATTTATTGTTTCTAACATATAATCCCTACATTAAGTGGTAAAAGGCTAGTCCAACAGAGTCCTGCCCTAGTAGTTCGGGCCCGCCAAGATTAGGCTCAGTCCCGCTCAGTTCCTCAATAAGATGCCAATTTTTATTATTGTTCATGTATTCCTTTAAGAGCCGGGCCTTAGTTGATACGGCCCCATCGTAAAGGCGTTTTTCCGTACACCAGTCGTGACAGCCTAGCATAGTATACCGATGAATTATGGTATTCAGTAACTCTATATCATCGAGGGCCACTTGGGGGTCTTCCGGGCCATCCATGAAAATGAAGTCGGGTGGCGGCGAATATCCGTCATTAAGCCCCTTTATCATCCGTTGGGAGGTCGTGTTGTGATAGGTGACGAACTCATAGGAGTCTAGAAACTTTTGTGTGGGGCTTCTCATAGGGTCACATGTGTGCAGAATCCCGAACCCATTATATCTCATGGCCTCAGCGATATAGTAGGTTGAGGCACCCTCACCACTGCCCAGTTCGTATACAACGGAGGGTTTGTGGGTGATCACCTGATTATACAGAGTGTAACGCTCCAGCGGGGTCATTTCGCCCGGATAGGGGCAATTTATAAACGATTGTAGCCCGAGTTTCATTTTTTTACCAGTTCCATATTTAGATCAGCGTCTATCAGCTTAAACTTAACCCAAGGATTAAAACTTTTAAACTCTTCTTTATCGACCGTAGAAATAGACCACTTATGATCCGATACGTATAAGGTGATCATGCCATCATTAGGCCCGAGAGAAATATAGTAGTGATCGCATGGAGTGTCGTTACTATACATTTGAAAAACACTGTTCATTGGCGTTCCGAAGATTTGATCCGGATCGAGCATCTGTGTATATTTTTCTTTGTTGACCTTGATTTTAATCATAACGAATTAAATCCTAAATACCTCAAAAGACATATAACTGTAAACATCCAAACGGACCCCAGTACTGTAAAAACCGCTAGGGCTCCCAGAGTATAACATAGTTCCCGGCCCATGTCAAGCCACCAATCATCTTTTTTCATTTGATCAGCGGGTTGTCAATATCTTTATCATACAGACCCATTTGCTGATTCTCATAAACCATTTGGTCTAGGATATTGGTTCGATTTTTTTTGATCAGCCCCACCCGTTCGTAAATCTCAAATAATTCATCAATAAATTCGAGGGCGTTTTCAGATACTTTGTCCATTTGCCATATAGTTTCGCTACATTTTATATCCAGATCTATAAAAAATTTTTGGCAAATTTCATCTATTTCGTCTTTATGGTCCATATGTGATCCTGTTTGTGAAGTTAGTAAGCAGAGAGGGAAGGGTTCGAACCTCCATAACATTCGCTTGCGGCGACTGCGTTTTCTCATTATTTGATATTTTAAATTTGACGTTAACTTCAAAAATAAAACACTTCAATAACTCCCATATTCTTATTTTTATTATAAATTGCTAGCATTTACAATAAATCAAATACGGCCTTTAAACGTACCTCCCCATAAATTATAATATGGTTTCGGGCTCATGTCAAGCCCCGTAATAATCTTCTACGGCTTTCGTGACTTTTTCGTAATCCATATTGTATAGACCGGCTGAGACAAAAGAGTTTAACTCAATTATTCTCGGGCCCTCGCGAGTCATGCCTATGTCGATTGTATAAAACGTATCAGGAAAGTAGGTATTTGATTCGGCTAGTGGTCGGTATTCCGAAATATTCACACCATCGAACCCATAGGTATCGTCAACTAACGAATAACTAATTATTTTTTTCCCTTGCATCAGGAACCGGGCCTCTCCCCAAACTTCTTGGGCCTTAGCTATCAAAACTATTTCCTGCTGATCGAACTTAGATGAAGGTAATTCATAGATTATATCCAGTTCTTTAGTGAACCATTTGTAACCCACTGTAGTCCCGGTAAATAATTTCCGGCCCGAGTTAGGTCTAATAAACAACTTATCTGTTTCGAAATATTCAAATAGTCGTTCCTTATCCGAAGATAATTTCCACCACGGCAAAAGAAGAAAATCTTTATTTAGTAAATCTTTTATCTCTAGGTAGTAGCTAGAACATTCGTAGTCGGGCAGATGTAGCAAGTCGGGTATCTGTGCATCGTCCCATCTATTGCAGGTCTCTTGCACAAAATTTATAGAACCCCTAATAATATACGGGCCGGGCTCCATGAACCCATAAACTGATCCGTGGACCAGTTCATAGGATTTGCAGTGTTTGATAAGGCTCTCGGTTTCGTAGCCGAAAATATTAGCCTGAATTACCCAATGGACCATTACTTCCACAATCTTCCGCGAATTTCAGCCAAGGTTTGATCCTTAACCAGTTTACCATTTTCAAAAACAACCTCAAGTAGCCCGCCCGCCTCTTCATTGGGTGTGCATCGATCCTTGAGAACTAATTCACCGTTAACCGAGTCAACTCTCAACAATCCACGAGCGGATTTCTTGACACCATCATCGGTTACGGGGTCTTTGAAGATTTCACGACATTCCACGTTTCCGGTAGACTTATCCCCCACTACTTCGCAATATGTAGACTTAACAGCAATCCCCAAGGAGTCCCGCGTATTGTAGTTATATGTGTAACTACCAATTCCGAGTACCACATTGGTCGATGCAAAACCCTTAGCTTCGAGTCTTTCGCAAATTTGTTGAGCCCGTTCTCGTGTGATAGAGTCGCCATAGATGACCCCAATGTGGGAATCAAGTACTTTGTAACCCTTATCGTTTGTGGTGCCGCCGAATACATCCCATAGGAGTTCAACAACGCCCTTATTCATTTCTTTGGTAATATTTAAATTAGGGAGCAAATCTAAAGGATATTCATTTGGATCTCTAGTATTTAATCCACAAATAATATCTACAGGGTCGCCACTATCGGGACGGATTACTAACTTACCATCGCGGGCGAGAATTTCGTCCTTCATTTCAGTTACATATTCAGTACATACTTTCCAGAGGTCAAAGCTATCACTAACGATAGAAACAATGCCCGTAGGAAACTGATTCAAAACACGTCTAAAACAAACGATTTCAGATTCTTTACCGTAGCTAGTCATAACACTATGTTCTGTCGCAGGAACACTACTACCAACAAGTTCATTTTCCATGTTAGCCCCGTAGTATTCTTCAAGCATCAAAACCGCAGGAATAGTATCGGTCCCCGCAAAGGACAATAGGTGCCCCGCCTGATTCAAGGTGGATTCGATGCTGCTTCGGCCCCGCATAGCAAAGTCGTGCCCTTGCCATTGTACAAACGAGGGGTCTCCAGTCTTCTCGGCCCATCCGTTTAGAATGTTTCTGTACATATATGCAATAGTAGCATTAGTTGTCAAGTCCCAAACAGTTGTGCTGATCGGTGTTTCTAGGAAGTTTACCAACCAAGCAAAATCTGGGTGGGTGTTTGTAATGGTAAAATAAGGTACGCGAGCCGGAACCAAAGTTCCTTCGGGCAAAGCCTTGATACGGAGAGGCATATAGCCAAGATCATGTAACGCTTCGATATGATCGACGGAAATATCAGCAAAAGAAAAATGTTTATGAAATCTCTTGTATTTGCTAACGATCTCTTCCTTGGGGCGATTGAAGAATTCACTATTCCACTGGCCAATCAAGTATTCCTTGATGTAGTATTGTAGACCGAACCAAACGGACTTTTCGCATCCAAGTCTCTTGTATGAGCGGGGCGTCATGTTGCTATACAGCTTAGTCATGCCATCTGGGTACATTCGGAAGTGAAATTGTTTGTAACTGTCTGTGGCTAAAATAGGCAAAATCTTCATAATCTTCATCTTTCAATCTAATACAAAAACATTCATTATTTATCTATACTATTGCAATCAAAAATAGTCAATCTTTGCTCGTTTGTCCACTGTTTCCACTTCAAGCAGTGGTTTAGACTGTTCGTAGTGTATATGTGGTCGATTTCGGCCAGTACTGGAGCCAGCCCCTTCGAAAAAATCCCGTGAGAAACAAATAGGTCAACTGTCGCCCCGCGTTCTTTTAATAGTCTAGCCAACTGGATGAAGGTAAATCCCCCGTCGCAAATGTCGTCAACTATTAATAGTTTTTTTCCTTGTAAGTCGCATTTAGGAATGTGTGGGTCTTTTAGGGCCCCCGTATTTGGGTCTCTCACTTTGGTACATGATAACATAGGCAGATCGAGTTCGCAAGCCCAATTTAGGGCCCGTTGCTTCGCTCCCTTATCGGGGGAAACCACAAAGTCGTAATCGGCCTTTTTGAATACTTCTTCCTTGGCGAAAATACTAGAATCAATATTGATAATATTAAGATTAGTATCTTTTAGAGCCACATCAGAATGTAAATCCAAAGTGGATATTCGTATAAAAACTTTTTCATTATAAACGAAGTTTTTTCTTTCGTCTCTGGGGCGAATAGAATCTAGGAACTTAAGGGCCACCTTCAAAGAAAATGGCTGACCTTTTCCGGAGTATCTATCCTGTCTAGAGTGCGGGAAATAAGGAATAAATAAATTAACAAAATTTCCACTGTTATTTTCGAAGTAATCGATTAGCTGCCCGAGCTTGAAAAATTCAGCATCGTTATCATAATTCCAAACAATTCTAATGTTCTTTGGAATATGCGAAGTCTTAAAGAAAGATTCACCGGCTGAAAAATTCATCCATTCAATTGGGTAATCAACATCTCCCATATTACCATATACGGTAATCATTATAACATTCCTTCAATTTCTACGGTTGTGTAGGCATGGATCTTACCATAGTAATTTAGATGGATATAAACCCCGCCCGCATTAGTGATAGATACAACCTCTCCAAGAGGCAACTGAGTTCCGATTTTAACAAGACACATAAAAAATTCCTCAAAGGTAACAAAGAAAAAGGTAAAAAGTAAAATTGTGTATATAATATCGAACCAGTATTTAAGTTTGGAACTTTAAAACATGATAGGATTCGAATTATGAAGACATGCTCACATTGTAAACAAAATTTGGAAAATGAAGATTTCTATAAAAAGGGTGAAAAATTATTTTCTTATTGTAAAAAATGCGAATTATCAAGAAAAAAACAGCAAACAGTAAATTTTAAAAAACAATGCTTAGAATATAAAAACGTATATTCTTGCGAATTATGTGGATATGACAAATGTATTGGCTCTCTCGATTTTCACCATGAATCTCCGGATACTAAAGAATTTAGCATATCTTCTAATCGTAGGATTATTATAAATGATGAAATTAAAAAGGAGCTTGATAAATGTATAGTTTTATGTGCAAATTGTCATAGAGAATTGCATTTCATTAAAGAATGGCATTTTTCTCCAAATATTTTGAAACCTAAAAAAATATATTATTGTACCATGTGTCAATCCGAATGCAGCAAAAATGCCACAAAATGCATTAAATGCTGCGATATTTTAAAAAAGGAATTATCAAAAAAGCCAACATTAGAACAATTAAAAGAAGATGTTAAAAACTTAAAATCTAACGTTAAAATAGGTAAAAAATATGGAGTTTCTGATAACACAATTAAAAAATGGAAAAATTCTTATAAAATTTGAAACTATATTCGCATATTCGGGCAGGAGCCCGATCTGGATGATCGGCTATTTCATATATACAACATATGGGACTTCTGGCTTAAATTCACCCTTGTGATCAACAATATTCTGCATAATCGCCATCAGACGATCTTTATCATCTGTGATATCTTCCCAGTGCTTCTGATATTTGTGATAAGCTTTTCCATATGATGTTTTAATGTCGTTGCGAATATAATAACCATCATAATCATCATCGTCATCAAATTCATCTTCTCGGTTATCGGCGATACATAGCTCAAAACATCCTTCAATATCATCTAGTTCATCCTTTGTGAATGCATCGGCTAGAGCCGCCGCCGTATCATCTTGGCTAATATCGTCGAATGTTTCTATTGGATCATGGTTATATCCAACACATTTATCGAATCCAAAGTGATTGAATTTTTCGATCTTACATAACATCATGGCCCCGCGAGCACAAACTGTGCATTTTTCCTTTGCCTTGCCAGCGATTAGCTTATCGCTAATACCAAATTCTCGCAGAATGGACAAATCCGTTGTGGTTTCATTTTCTGTAATGTAGCCATTCCCAGACATAACACTCATAGCATGCAAACTACCAATAACATCCTTCGCAATAGCGACCTTACGCTCAGCCTTAGTCATACGGGAATAGGGCTTAGTCTTCGGCTTAACGGAAACATTCTTAGACATAATAAAAATCCTCAAACAAAGTAAACAAACATAAACAAATCAAGGCATCCAGAGTCGGACTGGAATTACCGGGACCAAAACCCGGTGTAATACCGTTATACTATACCTCAGCATCTACAGGTAGGAATCGCTGTAGAACCGATTCACGGAGCCAAAGTTTGGCCTTCCCTGTATCATTGTACCACGGGCCGGGGCCGGTGTCAATAGCTAATTAACAACTGGCGGGAGGATAATCGAAAAATTTAAGAGTACTTACCGTAGGAAAATAGCCGCTACCAGACGCATTTAATCCAAGACCATATGAAGGCGTTTCTTTTTTAAATAAAAGCTGTAAATGATCTTTGATTATCTGAACCTGCTCTTTAGTTAGAGTCTCCGGATTACTAATTTCAATAAAACCCTGTAACCAATAGCAAAACTGTTCATTTGTCATTTTTTTTCTTTCTATTTCATCTTTAGCTCCGCTCTATGATGGATTCATAAGCCAAGATGTATATAACTTATTATTACATGCATGTAGTTTATGTAACCGTTTTTGTATGATCATGCCACCCCAGGGATGATCTTCCTTAAGCTAGTGTCCAACCTAATCCTATGTCAGCCTGGACATTTTCCAGACCCTAGCTTGCCCAAAGCCAATTAAAGCCACTGTTACCGTAATAATTTACTGCAACATTGATTCCCAAGTCCTCACAACTCGACTCTAGACAGATAATGGGACTCAATTGCTCGTCAGACAGTTTTTTATCCCACTGAG